>JAVQJF010008753.1:0-21083 GCA_036023855.1 Gadopsis marmoratus | reverse complement strand
CCCCATCGGTGTGTGAATGGGTGAATTAGACTACTGTTCTAACTTAGATTACTGTTACAGCGCTTTGGGAACCGGTTCGGTTGAAAAGCGCTATATAAGAAAGAGTCCATTTACCATTTGCTGTGATCCGGACGTCCCAGCTTATTTCTGCAAGACAATACCAAGCCACATTCTGCACGTGTGGCATTGTAGTAAAAGAGTGGGCACTAGACTGGCCTGCCTGCAGTCCAGACCTGTCTCCCACTGATCGTCTGTGGTGCATTAAGAAGTGCAAAATATGACAATGGGGACCCAGGATTGTTGAGCAGCTGAAGTTGTATATCAAGCATAAATGGGGAAAAAATGCAGTTAATGAAGGAATTGGTGTCCAAACGCTTACTGAGTGTTGTTGTTCAAAGGGTGATTTAACACAGTGGTAAACATGCTCCTGTCCCAACCTTTTTGGTGTTGCAGGCATCAAATTCAGAATGAGCGTATATATTTACAAAAAAAAGCGTCAGTTAGAACATTAAATAGCTTGTCTTTGTACTGAATACAGGTCGAAAAGGATTTGCCAATCATTGCATTTTGTTATTCCCATTTTACAGAGCGTTCAAACTTTGTAGGAATCGAGGCTGTATGTAACCTGGTTCAGTTCCTTCCATGATGCGTTTGCTGCTGCAGTTCAGCTCTTTACTCATGTACGCCGCTCCTTTTTCCTCTTCTTCACTGGCCCCTTTGCCCATCCACAGGTAGCCCCGCCCATCGGCCATCTTCAGCAGGAAGGCATCATTGGAGTTCAGGCTGGCTGCACTGGCATCAACCTGAAACACACATGACATTTACCATCTTCAGATCAAAACAGACCAAACTGGCAGTGTAACGATGTAGGAAATGCAATTCATACAGCAGGAAAATACTCACCTCAGCTATTCTGGTGATGGTGGCCAGGTTCCGTCGTACCTGAAAGAGTTGCGTTGGGGGTGGGGGGGCCTGACCTCCAAGGCGGGATGTACCACTCTTATGTACAATGAGGGGTTTAGATTTAAAGAGACTCAGCAGATGTGGAGTTTCTTTACCCTGGCACACTCTGACCTAATGACACACAAAAATGCATTTGCAAAAGAAAATTGATTATATAAACTTGCCGGAGAAATGAAACAAAATGTAATTTAGTCTCCCTAAAAATGTAACAAATGTAACATGTATGGTTTACTTTTTCCTATAAGGATAACATGCACAATAACATTTTAATCCTTATATGGTATTACATATATTATGATTTCTTATCTATGAAATGTTATCTTTTATATTTCTGTCAGATCTGGCAAAATGGCAACATAAATACTAAAACAAAGTCCTTTTTATTGAATATGGAGTCTGGTATAAAATCCTTGTTCATGTATTGGTAAATTCCTTCTGGTATTGGGGGAGCTCTAAAGTAATCAAGTAGAATTTAATTTACATAAGTAGAAAATTTGGTATTAAGTGCAGATCCATTGTATGGCGTCAGACACACCCTCTTAGTTTTTCCACAAAGCATTTTTGTTTTATTCTGTTACTACATAATTGCAGTAACACAAATTAATTGAGGAAAATCAGGAAAATGTACATGCTTAGTATTTTCAGAGCAGGTTTGGGTCAATAATTTCAGCCTATATCACATAACGTATATACAAGGTAAATACATTTCAAAATTAATCTTATTGGACCCTCCCTAGACTAGATAAAGAAAGGAGGGTACACTAAACCATGTGTCATGGGAATGTGTCAAAATCCTGGAATTCTGGGCTTTTATTTAAGATTGTTTTAAGGTAAATCTTCCTTATTGCCAACACACATTTGTGCAAGATCCTTCCTCTCTACAAGATAAAAGTATATGAATGGATTCAAACTGCCATCATGTTAGGCAGGAGGTTGCTTGTAAAACAACGGAAGTCAGTGAATGTACAGATGACACTGCTTTCAATTGACGCCACTGCTGCAGCAGCGGTAAAGGTGCCCCGCAGCAGCAGCATCCAGCTGATTCCGGCACTAACCATCATTTAAAGAGTGAGCACATATGAAAAGGTATCATTTTCCCTGATGATAGATTAGATAAGTACTATTATGAAATAGTGAACTTTGTTTACTATGTTAAAGGCCCTTGAAGATATTCTTAAAGCTCTGCCTGCTGTGATACCAAAACCGTAATCTTTTATGTTGCCGTAATCTTGTACTACACAGCATAACACAGTTTTTGTTAAAGTCACACTTTGACCTCCAAGTTTCAACCAGGAGGCAGTTAACTTAGCATTAAGACTGGAAAAAGGGGGAACATCGAGCCGGGCTCTGTACAAAAGTTACAGAATCCACAGCATATCTTGTTCTTTTAATCCGTACAAATACCGTAATGTAAAAACCTTTTGCTATTTATACACTCCAGTTTTTGCCATTTTCCAAAATATAAAACACATGGCACATAGCTGTAATTAATCTTTAAAAGGCAATTTATGTTATCTGTGTGAACTTATTTGTGTGTATGTATACATGTGTATGCAGGGTGTGTATGTATGTGTGTACAGTAGTCATAGTATATATACACTGTCTGTCTAATACACATAGCTAACCCTTTCCTGCCGATTAACTATTTTAAGATATAAATTGAACCTGAAGAAAACTGAATGAACTTTGAGTCAAAAGTTCCCCAAAATATCCTATTTTATTTGGAGGTTCAACTGAAAGTGAGCGTACCTGAAATAATAATCCCAATTTCACAGGAAAACTGCATGCACAAACACAAACAGAGGTTGATGGATGTTTATAACAAACAGTTTGGTAATAATTTACAGTTTGTTTTATTTTCCAAATTTGTTTGAATGACCTTAGTTTACATGCAGTCGGCCCGCTCGTCTTCCTTGCCCTGTTCTTCTTTCTAGTGACGTTGCCGCATTCTCAGATCTCTGCAATTGACTTATGAATATGATGTTATTGCCTCCATAAAAAATGATGGCCAAAACTGTTACATTACGTCTTTATTGTAGAAAATCAGTATTAATCTTTGATGAAAGACGCCAAGAAATCCACTCAACATACTGTCTTACTTTATAGTGTGACGAGGCATTGCAAGTCTCATTTAGCTTCATTAGGCAGAGAGACAGATTTCTGAGCAATTTCAGGCATCCATAGCATGTGCTCTTCAGTTTCGCTTCATATTGGCTGTACCTGAACTGCGTTGCCTCCCAGTGAACGATCCAGTTCTACAGTCAGGAAGGCCGACGCTGTTAACTCATCCAAAGAGCATCTGGCTCCTTGCCTACAGGCCAGAAGGAGCCATGTAACAATGATTAGTACTGGGTGTCTCAAGATGACACTCTAGTAAACCTTAAAGCATAATGTCTAATCAACGGGTGAACATGTGTAATGTGAAAAGTCAGCCACTAGCTGGTGGACATAGTGGAGCATATAGCAGCTAAAGAGACTGATGTTTGTCTCAGGAGTTGGTGGAGACCAAACCAGAGCTAAAAGGAGACTGAGTATTGAACTTGCAGTGGTGGACACAAACACTTGAAACACACGAATGAATGATAATGTTGCTGTGTCTGCTGGGTGTGTCAACAGGCAACTGTTTGCTTACACAGTAGCATAAGGTGAGAATATGTCACTGTTGTGTTTACTGCTTGTTCCGCTGCCCCCAAGTGGCAAAGAGAGTCAGTTTACGCTGGTTTAAGGCGGCATTAATCAGTAAATGTGCCGTTAAACCAAAACAAAGATCTAAAAGCTCAGTAGAGCTGAGGGACACTGCAGAGATGGTGATAATTCTACGTGGGTTTATCACAGAGAGCGACACCTTTTACATTGCACATGGTCATTTGATTCGTTGTCAGACAAATGTATTGTTTCATAGAGCTTTAATGGCTGATATTAGAATAGAATAAAAGATTAATTTGAACATGACAGAATACAACTTATATGCTGGAACCATATGTAAATAAACCAGAGATAATCGACATAAATCAGGAAGCAGGTGCACGAGCATTGGAGCATATCACAGAGGAAGTCACAGCATTTTGTTCCCTATGCAAAACCAGCTCAGTGTCCTACCAGGTGTAGATGATCTGTCTCTTCCTGTAAGTATACAGGATGATGTAACAGTCCCCACCGTAGAACTGACCGTAGCTCTTTGGTTCAACGGGAACTCTGCCGCTGCTTTCCACCCTCCAGATCTGAAAGATGGAAACAAGAAGCGCTACTTTAAGGGCGACATGTAAGGATAATGTCAAAGCGAGACTGTTACACACATTTTAATTGCTGGAAGATGCATAATTACTTTCTCATTGGGTTAGATTCTCTTCCCCTATCAATCAGAAGCCAGTCATTGGGTACTACTGGCCTCAGGTTTCAATGACTGAGTTATAATCAAAGATGTACCTGATAATAAATCCACATGTTTAACAAAACATACACTTCTATGACATAACATCACAGCATTCTTCATGATATATGGCTAATAATGATCACAGTTGGAGTTATAGCTCAGGACACTTTTGAAAAATAAAAAGCTGGGTTTTGGTTGAAGGGATGTAGATAGTTATGTCATAGTGATATTGGGCCAGAAGACAAAGCTTTAAACACAAAATCTGACTGTTGGCACACTCAGCAGACACATCAACATTATCATCCCACTGGAGTCGTGTTTGTGTCCACCTGATGAATTTAAGTCAAATATTTATTCCCCTTTTAGCTCTGGTTTGGTCTCCATCTAACTCCAAAAGTCTGAGTCTGTAAAACGAAAACAATGAGCTAAAAGAGGCTTACACACGCTGTAGAGCTGTGTGGAGCTGCATAGATGGTGATGAGTCTCTGGATTCTTCAATAAAACTGGGCTGATACTTGAAGCAAAGGCCAAGGTTTTGGTTTATTGTTCAGTGTTAGATTTTTCTCGTTGATATCACCATCGCAACACTAGATGGATGTATTTCACTTTAGTAATTAGTAGTATTGATAAAACTGGACTTACATCTAGGTTACCTCTGTATTGTCTTTTCGCAACAAGTAGCAGCCTGAGGATGTATAATTCCATTTTTGAGAAGGTGCACATAACTATGTCACCTATGTGTGCAGGCTTTGGAACTAAGCAATAACCCCTTAATAGACAACTGTAAATACACCTTAAGAGTGACACCTTTTTGATGAAAGGGGTAGTAGGAAACATGTGCTTGGTGCCCCAAAGAGCCTTGATCCATTTGTTTTTATTATGTATTTCTTTACATGTAGACTACTTGTATATTGAGTCACCTGTGTGTCTCCATTCCCATCATCCACCATGTTGTACTGGGCTGCCATGTGGTGGGACTCATGGAGCTTGGAGGCATCAAACTCCACCTGCTGGATCCTTGCAATCCTCTCAGTGACAAACACCTTCCCCAAACCCTCACTCTGGTCTCTGTCCTTCCAGCCCAGGAAGAACTGCTTGAACATGGGTGTCTCTCCTCCCTCTGGCAACACCTGGATCTGCAGCATCAATAGCAACACTTATCACTGGCACCACCTCCATTTATACATAAGGGAACATTTTTTTGCAAGAGTCACATATTTTTCCTCACTAAAAAAAGAAAACAAATCGTATTAAAACATATTTGATGACAGTTTTCAGGTTATACCCCTAGAAACTGAAATAGAGCACTTCTTAAATAATAAATAATACAGTAGAAAGGGAAAATGAAAATAAACCTGTGTGTTTGCCGGGTAACCCATCTGTTTGATGAAGACCTCAGTTGTTTTCATGGCCTCCTTTCTTTCACTGGGGTTGGCGTTATGCCCTGATGGAGATAAATGCAATGAGATCTATGTTGATATGAAAAGCCCGCACAGCAAAGACAAATGAACCATTCAAAGCAGATCCTGAACCTCTCAGGTGCCACTGTCTGATTACCTTTCCACACAAATATCATCTTGTTTTTGCCATGATCCAGAATGAAGCATTCATCTGAGAGCAGGTCACTCTGGAGGAATGGGTTTTCCTCCTTCACAACAGTCACTTTCATGGACCCTGATGCATCAGACACCTGGTGACATACAAACACACAAATCAGCCTGTTGATGTTGCAGCGGCAGAATGAATACAAATGAATACAAACAGAATTCGTACAAATATTTGAAGAATATTTGGTCTGGCTTTTGTACATGACAGTTAGCAAGCTTTTCAGCAGGGAGAGATTTCCCCTGTTCAATAAAACTCCAGTTTAAATGAAATCATGCCACTTAAGAGTATGAAGGTATTTTTGGTGCCAAAACAGCCGAGCTCCTGTGAGAGTGAAATTTGTAGCTGTAGACAATAGTCACACATGTGTATCAGTAAATTAGAAGTCACAGAGAAAAATGCTTTACAAAGTAGCAAACCTGTAGAATTTTTTTTCTCTCCCACAAACACAACACAGCAGTTACACCTTCTCAAATTCGTCATTGCAGGTGCACAAATCCTGCGCTACGAATCACAAATTAAAGAACGTATATGCTCATATTTTTACTACAGTTGCTGCAGTGAATATGGTGCAAAACACAGGATGCGTTTCGCATAAAACAAATTAAATTAAAATAAAATACCAGATTTCCGTTTATTATGGAGATCAGACCTGCCCGACACTTCGGTTTCCCGGTATCTAACGTATATTAACACAATTAATCTCACCTTATGTGCTTAGTCATGACCTGACACTCACCTGCACATGTACATGATACACATGTGTGACTATTGTCTACAACTACAAATTTCACTGTCGCAGGTGTTTTGCACCAATAATACCTTCATACCGAACAAATCCAGGCCTGCGTGAAATCATCAACTAACTAAGGCTATCAAAGAAATGTACTGGAGTAAAGAGTACAATACTTGCATCCAAAATATAACGGAGCTAAAAATATAAAGTAGCATGAAATGGACGTTCTCAAGTAAAGTACCTCAAAATTGTACTTAACTTGAGTAAATGTACTGTACCATGTATAGTTTAGCCATTTTCCTGTTGGACACGTCTGCCTCTGCATCGTCATCATCATCTCCCTCCGATAACGCTGGCTTGACTCCAAGGACCTGTTAGAATGAAAAATGATATTACACGCCATTAATGCATCCAGGAAATTCAGGCCAACAAGTTAAACCACAAATACACAGAACAACATAACTGCATCCATTTCCATCAGCAGGAAATGGAGTATACCAAAAGCCATACTGTAAACACTTGTGGTGGTGGAGAATATTCAGTGAATAAGCCAAGAGAACAAAAACCAAGTCCCTGCAGTATTGATTTGCAAAAACAGCATCGCCTGTCACATGCTTTGATATACTGGATTAGGTTAAATAGGATTTGCAGGCTATTAAAGGAATAATTAAATGTTCATGAGAAGACTGATTGATTGACACTGCCATGTGTAAACATTACGTGCAAAGCTGTTGACTTTGTGGTAGATGTCGTTAGCCTAGTTTAAGATGGAGACTGGAAGCAGGGAATAACAGCTAGTCTGGCTCTGTCCAAAGCATCACAATTCACCTACCTACACCTCTAAAAGCTCACCAAGTGACTCGTAGCTTTTTTGCTAGTTTTTGTCAGGCTAGTGACTGGATCTAAGAATGGTGATTGCCTGACGGTTCATTGGTTGATCCAACAGAGCAAGATAAGAGTGACAACTACTGTCCTGAATGCTGTGAACTGTGGCATAGACATTTTTATTCATGCTCCCTAGAGGATGATTCCTAATGATTTTGTTGACCCCAAAATCTTAACTCAAGGTCCACTTACAAGCTTCTTCCAGAGCTTTTAGTCACACCTTATGGTCTTCCTCAGTGGATGTCAGTGGATGTGAGATGCAATTAAAAGCATGAAAAAAATCACACTGCTGTTCCCTTAGTCAGGAACTATCAGGAGACCTATCTTCTAGTCTGTTACATCATTTATGGTTTGGACTATGGCTGTGATTTATTGATGATAGCTTACATTTTGATAAATTGTTTATCCTTTCCTGTATTTTCAGTCCGAGTCAGAGATATGACACACATAGTTGATGATGAATATGAATAATGCAAAAGAACTTGTGACTCACATCAATTAACTCGGACGATTCACTCCCCTCTTCTACAACCACCAGTTCAGCACGGGCATTTCTCTCGTTGTCACGGATACCTCGGGCCACTTGTGCTGCCTTCAGTCGCTCAAACTTGTTACACTTGGATCCACACCACTGATAGATCTTCTAAAGAGTGGTGAACACACAAACAGGGAATCACTGCCAAAATATACACCATAGGTAATCCAGTTTGATGAACCCTCCCTCTGCAAACATATAACAAGGAAATACTGTGTCCTTACATCTCCGAGGTCAGCAATGAAGCAGTCTCCGCTGTTGAAGCTGGACCAGCTGAGAGGGACCTGGATGGCTCTGACGACCCGCCGGCCCTTGATGTGGAGGAGTCTCTGTGCTGAAAGGTCATTGGTGACCACATGGTGGAACCCTGAGGCCACACCTCCTGCCTGAGGGGAAGAGAACACTGTCACCCTTCTTCCATCTCTTTGTTTGCCTTAGACTTTTTTTAACTTCCTCCTCTGTCCCATGAGTCACTGTTCCCTGTCGTTAAGTTTAATGCTGCGACAGGATTTATGGAAAAACACAGTTGTGATTAAGTCATGGTTCAACCTCCAGTTCAAAAAGCCCTTTGTAACCTTTCCATTTGAACTGAAGGTAGCTAACATTTAGTGCTCATCAATACATACAAATCAAGAATTTTACTTGTTGGATTGGAACACCACTTGAAACGGTAGTAACAGAATTATGGCACACTACAACTTTCCATTAAGCCAAGATGAATAAGAATAAGAGTCTACAGCCATGCTAGCAGCTCTATGAGGCTGTACTTAAGATAAATGCCAATGGCGGCATGCTAACATACTGATGTTTAGCAGGTAATGTTTACCATGTTCGCCATAGTTTAACATGTTAGCATGTGTCTGAAGATGATTGTCTAGATGTTCAACATTTTTGTTTTGTGCAGTGTAATCAATAAATTAATTCCAGCATCTAGGAGCTGTGAGTGAAGTGTTAACTAAGTGTGAGTAAAAGGCCAGGATAAGCAAATATAAGAGTTTAATTATATTCAGAGTAATGTCTCAACTGTACATAATGTCCAGCATAAGTCAGTTGATTCCATTTTCTGACCAGTAATGAATTTGATCCGTACTCTGTAAGTGATCCCTCCCTTGAAGTAGCTAGTGAAGGCTGTTGACTCGACCCCCTGCAGTTCTCTGTACTGGACCGGCTTTCCACCCAGGTACTCATCCAGCTGCACAGTAAAGATGGCCGCAGCGGTACTCTCATCCTGGCTGCACTCCTTTCCTTTAATGAACAAGCACAGGTTCAAATGAAGGACACTGGAAGACAGCTCTGCTGCATTTATATGAGAAACCGTAAATGCAAACAATTGCTTACCAACTTTTCAGATTAAAAAATAAAATTATTTGATTTTAATTTTAGCTTGAAAGACATTTGTCATTTAATTGAATTAGTAAATATGTTATTTGTGTGAAATACATATAATTTATTTGAAGTCTTGTGATGCAGAAATAGTCCCATACAGAGAGGTGGCAATGCAAGAAAACATCAGTATTTGATGTCAGAATGCTTGTTGGGCTCTCATCCTTTCCGACTGATGATTTGACTACAGTGTGACAGTAAGTGGTTCACAGCAGTGTCAGCAGACACTTCAGCTGTTTCTTGCTGCCACTTTGCATTTACACAAACAGCATGGAAAATGTTTTATCTTCGTGTGACAGGAAGGAAGTGTATGATGGTTGCTAATGGATTCTCAGATAGAGAGCACGAGCAAATAAACGCCTTAGTTGTATTGAATCATCTCAGTGGAAACTGAAAGAGGTTCAGTGCTGCATGAAGGAAGTAGGCTCACTCAAAAAACCTGCGTATTTTAACATCAGTCATGTGTGCACTTGATGTTGTCTCATCAGCAGGGTAATGTATGCATTTAGAGTGTATGTATTTATTTTTTTCAAAATCTTATTTTTGTTCCCCCCCCTTACTTTCATAGTATCAGGCTGATTTACTCACTTCATACTGTCCCACCTGTCACAGGAGAAAGGAGAGGAGTTCATAATATTGATAGATAAATTATTTTTGCCCTGGGTTTTACGTCTCAGGCTACGTTTTTTTGTAGAAGATGTGGGCGTTTTGGGGGGCAGGCGCACGAAGTCAAATGCCACATCCACAGCTTGTAAGACAGGCTTTCTCTTATAAGTATGTGGTCTCCAAGCCGAAGCTGGAATAATCCTGATGACATACAATGACATCAACAGGATTATTTTTTCAGACTTGACAGAGCTCAAGACAGAGCCTCAGAAGACAGACAAAAGTGAGACTCTTCATGACAAGTAAATTGACTCTCATGTGTAAAATTGCTGGAGTGGCTCTTTATAGTCCATGTCTATATCCAGACTACATAAAAAGGACCCCCAGGTCTCATTCAGCAGAGCCAGTTCTATTGCAGTTCCTCTCCAGGGGTGGTGAAAATGTCATTTTGATCAGCCACTGTTTCCAATTCTCTAGCTCCTTTGGCTGCACATCTTGTGAGTTTGTAATCCACATGTAAAACCTTCCTATACTTTACACAGGGCACATAAGTGACCCTTCTTGGCCCCTTTTTCCATACACTCTGAGATATTTCTAATTTGGACTCATGTGTCCACATGATGCATTTAAGTCCAATATTCACTCTACTTGCAAAACTCTTTTTTCTTCTTTTCCTCAGTTGTTCTCAGTGGCTACAGAAAAGGTTTCTGATCTTTTGAAACACTTTCACAATAGTTATGGTGTCTCATGAGCATTTGTACTGACAGACAACTGCTCATAATCTAACAAAGATAATTATGTCTCTATTATTTTCCCAATACGCCTATTTAGTATTTTCTCATTTCCTGAACAGAATAGGTCTCATAATACCACTTTACACTATTCTGCTCTGGGGCATGCACAGATTATAGCATGCAAAAGTCATTCAAAATGAACCACTGCTTCCTCTTCACTGGAAGGCAATTAGTCTGTCCAACGCTGACAGCAATTAGAGGCAGAGAACAGCCCAACACTCAATGTAGAAAACATCTACACGGCATTCCTTGTGTCACTTTACACATTACTGCTGATCATTGATGTGCCTGTGCTTTAACCACTTCTAACGAACTAGTAAAATCTGATTCAGCATCTCTGAAGAATCAAAACCTGAAGCACACGCAATGCAAATGAAGATGATCCTCTGGGGTAATGTAGTGGTAACCAGTCTTAAAGTTAAAGTTTAAACAAAAACAGGTTTTCTCACTTCCCTCTAGTAGTACAAAGCAATGTAAATAGGTTTGGTTGTATTTGGTGTGCAGATTTGAAGTTTGGAATTACGTCTTGCTCACATTGAATGAGTTTAAAATTCAACAGTACCAAAGTAGTTCCAAGAAAAATATAATAATACAATACAATAATTTTAAAATCTGGGCAAATGTAACCAAAACTAAGAAATCCAATAGACAGACAGAATGTTGATTTTGGATAATTGTGTTGAGGATAAATGTGCTCCTCCATAATTTATCTTACAGGATGTGTTCTGTAATAGACGTGGACATTCTGCTAGACAAAGCCAACAGAGAAAGGGAAAAGCCTCCCTGGAGAGGGGGGGGGGAGGCAACAATACAGCTTAAGGTGAATCTGAGTCAAAAATGTAACTCCTTCTCAGAGTCACAATTCAGTCAATAGCTCACTCAAATCTGAACACACAGAGATGAAACACATTGATATAATACAGTGTGTTTTCTTCCATCCCAAATAGACCATATATATTGATTTTAGCATGTTTCCATCTATCAGATTATCAAAAACATTTTAAACTCACTCCAATTTCACATAAAAGTAAAATTTTACACTGACCTCATTTGAAAAAAGTAGCTTTTCCTGTGGAAAATACTTAAGAGATCTACTTCGAAATACAAGGAGGCCACTCTGGATGGGATTTAATTGCAGGAGGACCAGTGAGTTCCCAGAAAAATTGTGGCTATAATTGTTGATGGGGTGGTGGTGAAAAGATACCCACATGGGTGCTCTGGATGGGATTTACTGGTGTTTTGGATGTATTGTAGCTTAGTAGCAGAGTAGCAGAGCTCTAAAATATGTTAGATAATTTGATGATAGTTAGACCTTTTGTAAAACTTATTGGTAAATAACTGTTCATAGTTTTACAATAAGTATATATGTATACAGATGGATGAATGTATATATTTATCCATTCACGCGTCATTCACAATATTCTGCAATTTTGTATTTTTTCATCGAAGGTGTTAGTACATAACTGAATGGTCATACAGATGCTGGATAGGGAATCGGTGATCGGGTTGGAGTCTGACAGCTCAGATGAAGACAGCCTGGACTATCAGTAAATGATCACAGCGATTTTCTAAGGAGCTACTGGGGCACATGTCACCGACTGGCTGCATCCGAAGCATCACTGTGAGTAGTCGAACTGGAAAAGCTGAAAGTTGACACCAAAGTCTCCTGATGTGACTGATAGAGGGCTGTTGCACTTCACTTCTAGGTAGAAATATTTTTGATATTTAAATCTGGGCTCCAGTTATGATCTTGGGTGGAAACGGACCCAATTAAGAAGGTTTTACTCACTTACCCAGCCAGTAGTGCAGGTGGTAGAAAAAGCTGTCTGTTTGCTTCTGTTTGACAGTGTAGAGAATCACATAAGCATCGCCGGTGTAAAAGCTCCCATGTAAGCTCTCTGGCACAAGGACCAGCTGCAGATTCTCGATTCTCCAAATCTGCAGGCCAGTTGCCTTGCCTGCATTGGTGAACTCTTTGTGGTGGAGCACCATGTCTGCTGCCGACGTTAGCTTCAGAGGATGAAGAACCAGGCCGAAGTGAGCAGAGTCTGACTGAGGATGGCTGAGAGCGGGACTACACTGCTGCTCTGTTCCTGAGCACTGACTGACTAAGTGTGTAGCAGCAGTGTTTCCGTTTCTGCTTTCCTTAGCTCTTAGACACACACAGTGGGTGTGTCCACATGCTGCCAACATGCAAACACCAGCATCTTCTGCTACGCAGGCATGAATCGAGCTTTTCAGCACAATGGAACACAAACACACGTTTGAATGTTTGGTGATGGAAGAAAAGATGAAAAGAAAGCACAAAATTAAATTAATTATATTTCAATAAATACATAAATCATTTAAAATAACTATTACCTTAATGAATATATGGTATTATCTAATATATTTATAGGGAAATAAATCATAAACAAAAAATGCCATATGTTTTACCTAGAAGAGAAGGGGGCATACATGTATTAAGCTGTATCAATATCATTTTATTTACCACTGAAATATTATCTCCTGGTCAAATTGTCAGTGCTAACACTTGTCTATTTGCCCATCCAGCAGACACACAGCAACATTAGCATTAATGTGTAGTGCTGTTTGTGTCCCCCTGATGAATGTAAGTCCAATATTCACTCTCTTTTTAGCGCCGCGTGAGGGGGGGGGGGGTGGAGTGAGAGCAGCAGGAAAGAAAACACACAGCACAGCACAGTTTCACATAGAGATGTAAAGCACCAGCAGTGGTAATGGTATTGATGTTAGCATTAATACAAATAGCAATATAATAATAGTAATAATAAGAGGAATAACAATAATACCAGAAGCAGCAGTGCAACATGGGAAGTCTCCCGGCACTCTAGGCCTATAGCAACATAACTAAGGGGACTCAGGGCTCACCTGAGTCAACCCTACTATAAGCTTTATCAAAGAGCAAAGCCTTAAGTCTACTCTTAAATGTAAGTAGGGTGTCTGCCTCCCCGTACACAAACCTGCAGGTGGTTCCACAGGACTGGATATATACAGTATCCTATAATCCTATAATAACATTATGACCACCTGCCTAATATTGTGTAGGTCCCCCTTGTGCCACCAAAACAGCTCTGACTCATTGAGGCCTGGACTCCACTAGACCTCTGAAGGTGTGCTGTGGTATCTGTCACCAAGACGTTAGCAGCAGTTGCTTTAAGTCCTGCAAGTTGCGAGGTGGGGCCTCCGTGGATTGGACTTGTTTGTCCAGCACACCCTTCAGATGCTCGATTGGATTGAGATATGGGGAATCTGGGGGCCACGTAAACACCTTGAACTCATTGTCGTGTTCCTCAGACCATTCCTGAGCCATTTATGCAGTGCTGCTGAAAGAGGCCACAGCCATTAGAGAATACCGTTTCCATGAAGGGGTGTACTTTGTCGCAACAAAGTTTAGGTAGGTGGTACATGTCAAAGTAATATCCACATGAATGGCAGGACCCAAGGTTTCCCAGAAGAATGTTGCCCAAAGCATCACACTGCCTCCACCGGCTCGCCTTCTTCCCACAGTGCATCCTGGTGCCATGTCTTCCCCAGGTCAGCAACACACATGCACTTTGCCATCCACGTGATGTAAAAGAAATGTGATTCATCAGACCTGGCCACCGTCTTCCATTGCTCCATGGTCCAGTTCTGATTCTCACGTGCCCATTGTAGTGTTAATAAAATGACATGAAGCAATGGTCAAAGCTGACCCGTCAATATGATTCAATTGGCCACCTGGTCTGAGGAGGAGAGGAGGTCCTTTGACAGCCCCAGAAGATGAAACATTGGGAGATAGTTTGAGCAAAAGCGGGAAGGATGACCAGTGTGGGGTTTCTTTTATAAGAGCTTGTACTCACACTGTTTTTAGCTCTGGCTCCAGAACCATCTCCGTTTCTCTGTAGTGCAGAATAAACACTTGTATCAAAAGTCTGAAACTTCTCCAGTGATTTCTTCGAGCTTGGGTGAGACTTCAATAGAAAAGCAACTGAGGAAAGAGTGTTGGGAGAGGTGATCCAGAGTTTGACTGGCCCAGTTCTGGTCATCTTTTCTACAACAGTAGGCACATTCGGCAGTGGACAGGGGTCAGCATGGACACCCTGACGGGTCTGCAGCTATGCAGCGATGCCCTGTGTTCTGACACCTGGATCACCACATCGTTTTCAGCAATTTGAGCTACAGAAGCTCTTCTGTTGGATCAGACCATACATATATAGATATATATACATATATAGACACACACACAACCAAATGTAGAAAATCACTCTACAGATAATCATGTTTTAAAGCTTTATTCATGCTCCCACATATGAATAATGACACAAAATGTTTAAAATAACATAGCTAAAATAGATTTTAAAATGTTAAATGTTAATAGCGACTGCTGTGGGTGCATGTTAGGATTAAAAAACAAATTTTAAATGTCCTTGTGTTTAAATCTCACTCAGTACAAATATTGCAGAAGCAGTCTATTTTCCCCAACATATCAAAGCGTGTATGATTATAAACACAATTTCTTAGTATTCACAGGATGTTGACATAAATCATTAAATTGTTTTCCAACTTCAAAATAGGTTTCAGACACAACTGAATGGATACACAAAAATGAAGACGTCAACAAAATAAATTAGGTGAAAAATTAGACCAAATGGCACTCATTCAGTTTTTTGCAAGGTCATAAAATGAGAACACCATTTCTAGGCGGAGACCTAAACAGGTAGAGGAATGTGGTAGTGATTGGTATGCACAATATGCAACTCAGGATGCCCCAAAATGTAAGACAAACACTTCACAGCAGGGTCGGGAGGGCAAAATGTAATGCTTCACTCAAGAAATACATACGATAAAAAACTATTACCACTACTTCTAATAATAAAACTAAATAGCCCTTCATGGTTTAATAACCTAAAGGCTTCAGTGGTCTGCTGTTTCTAACGTGTCAAATGCACTATTAAAAACAATACTCTGAACAGCATTGCCAATGTTGTACAGCTTTAAAATATTTAATAAACATTCAATAGAAATGCAGTTGAATGTCATAAGCTGTTGGAGGGGCAACAGGACTTTAGAGGGACTTTATGTTACAGTAGATTATGCACCGGGCAAGTGAGGAGTTGAGTTGTTTTAGAAAATTAATAGCCAACGATTTGGATAATCAATTACTTGCTTAAATGATCCATTACGCACAATTGTCAATTTCTTTTTTTTACAATTTCTCACATGAATGTAAGTTTTTCTCCCTGGATTTTGGACAGAGATGAATCGATAATTAAAGTGATTATTAGTTGCAGCCCTACACCAGCCCAACATTTAAGGAAATACACCTGTTTGCCATCAGAGAGTGGACAGTGCAGAGAGGGGTCGAGAAAACTCTTAGTCTTGCTTGGCTCAAATACTGGAATTATGGGGAAACCCTCTGAAGCGATAAACCCTCTGATAACTAAAGAGTAACTGCACCCAGTTTAATAATCTTGCTTCAACTGGCCTTACTGGTGCCCTCGTGCCCTTTCCACACCCTGTGCAGCATTTATGTAGTCTATATATATATTTTCCTCTATCTAAAGAGGAGTTTAGGCCTGGTCACACCAGAAAGTGAAAGTGAAGACACAATGAAATCCATCATGGGTTCTAGACGCTTAGTGACGTAGTGATTAGTCCCAGGGCTAGTTGGCAAACTAATCTAGCTTGCAAGCTAACTGCATGCTACCAAGCAGAGATGTTCTACTGCTAATCAGTCACAACAGATCTCCAAGCTACCTAAGCTTGGTCGCAATATGGACAATGAGTTTACACCTGTCTCATAACTGGCTACAAGCCACGCCTCTTTAGTGCAGCAGTTTTTAATTGATATAACCTGATTTTGTTTTTAAATGCTGGTGCGACTGAGCCTAGCAAGTCTTTACATAGCAAACATTAGGTAAAGAATTCTCATCTGACTGTTGGTTAAAAGGTAAAAAAGTATATTTCCCAAAATGTCTGAAGCCAGTCAAGCTAGACCACAGGAATGAACGGAGGCCACCTACTGCAAGACATTCCATCTTTTAAAATGAAATACAAACGGAGTGCCTTAATTTCATTACAAAGTTGAATATAAAATATAAATATATTCAATATGATAATGAGTGGGCAAGTCAGCAGATTGTACAAATTCAAAACAGTCCAAAAAAAAAAAATTAACACAAGATTATCTCAGAATGAGACAGTATTTCAATACTCTAATCTTGTAATGACACCACATTGTACTGGTCCATCTTGATAGAGCTTAACACACTGGCAGGAAATAGGCTTTAGAAAACTTGGGAGTGCTCATAAAGAGTGCAGTTTGAACAGACATATAAAGTGCATTATGGTTTGGTAGGTAGTCAAATACCACTATAAAGTTTTCAAACATAAATGTATTATTCTAACAACCCCTCCCCCCCTCCTATTGTTCCCTCCTCTTGCTTAGGAGCATAACTGGCAAATCATAGACCATATAAATGACAGTGAAATTATGATAAACTAAAAAAAATCATATATATGATACTGTCATCATGTGAGGCAGGAAAACAAGAGAGCAGTCATGATAACTTTTTAAGGTGGTTATCTCTGGAAAGTAACTGAAATGTCGAGAAGCTAATCATTTCTTTGTTTTTCAAGCCAATTATTCAGCAATAACATTTAAATTAGATTAGTTCGTTAGGTTAGACATCAAATATTGTTTTCTCACCATCAGGACCTAAATGTGTCTTTAGCTCAAAATAGCAGGGTTTTGTCTGTCAACTTGGAATTGCTCCACTCTGTCTTGACAAAGATGCATGCCATAGAAGAGCAAAGACCAAAAACTTCAAACTTCAATATTTCAGCAGCTTGGAATATTTTGCTAAATTACAAAGGTATTTGAAAGTTATTGCTTTGGCACTGATACTTATTTTCAAACAATACCCAGCCCTACTTGATTATGAGAGTACTAAAGCAGTGACTGTGGGATAAGACTCTTGAAAAAATAAATTTGAACGACAGAAAAGCATTTTGTTATCTGGATGAGGTCAGACAATTCAGTGATTCTCTCAACAACCTGTCTGCTACCTCAAGACAAGATGCCTAAAACCTAACAGCAACTACGGCTGTTAATTTTTAGCTTCCAGAGAGTGGTGGAAGATAAAATGCTGCTCTAGTGTCACCTCAAGAGGTTGCTAACATATTCCCCTACACTTGCAAAAAGAGGACAAAGGAAGTTAACTGAATAGTCAGAGCTGCGGCTGCTCGAGCAAACAGCCTAAACATTTTACGTTGTCTGCAACTGAACAGCAGTTCACCCTAAACTGGTTGACAAACTGGGGTGATTCAATGGTTTTACTTTGATTGGACAAATACTGTATGTACAGACAGACACATTGCATTCAACAAGAACATAAAAAAAAAAAAAAAAAGGTATCTCGCAATTATGACCTATTCATCAAAACCCAAATCTCATAATAATAAGAACATTTTGAGATATGAAATTATAAAATAATTTCAAGACAATGTACTTAAATATAAGATTGGTATATTTTAGTCACAAAACATGTATCGCACAGCTCTGAGATACAACCTGAAAACTATAAAATAGTGATAGTTATTACATGAGTTGCATCATGTAAGTAGGAAATATTTTTCATGTAATTTCTTAGGTACTTATGAAATTGTTCCCTTGCAATTGCAACATACTGACCTCATAAGTATAAAGTACCTTTCTTGTAATTAAGAGACTAAAACTTAACAGATAAATTAATTAATTAATAATCATGAAACTGTCTTCTTGTAATTAAGAAATACAGGTCTGGTATTTATGAAGCAGTCTTTTGTAATTACAAGGTCTGTATTTCATAATTATTAAATAGTTTTCTTGTAATTTTGAAATTGTTTATGAAAGCCAGATCTCTTAAAAAGGTTCTATGTGAAGGTCTCAGAAAGTCCTTGTTATTAATGATGGTAAGTTTTACTCAAATTTGCTGAAAATGTCACTATATCTTGACAGTAGTATGAGACAGATACACTGAAAAAAATCTGGTTCCTCTGGCTCATCATTAAGTTCCGTTACACGTTGGAAAAACAAAGCAATTAGTACATGTATATTTCTACATATAGTACCTTTAATTAGGAGACAGTATTTGTGTAATTAAAGACACAAATCTCAGTTATGAGATATGGATCTCATATTATGAGACATGTTTGTCATGGTAGTAAGATACAAATCTTATAATTGTGAGATGATTGTCTAGCATCTTAAAATTGACATGAAAAGTTATAATTACGAGATAATGATAAATTAGTTTTTTCTCTGCTAAATGCAATGTGCCTCCATAAAAAAACAACGTAATATTCTTATCTTAGCATGGATTTCTATTTAGTATTTATGTTGAGGTAAACACCGTAGTATCGTGACAACAGCAATCTGGGAGACACTGCAGGTGGAGGAGAGTGGAGGCTGGTGAGGACAGTGGTGAGGTTACTCAGCAGGATGTGGGATGCTGAACTGCTTGGTCATCCCTCTGATAGAGGTGGTGTTCCCTCCACAGTCCACATACTGGTACATCTCCTGAGACACCTGCTCCGCATGACCAAAGTACGTCGTGGTGACGGTCACTCTGCAGCGGGTGGAGGACGACAATGTGAGCCCACAAACACACAGTAGACTCAAAATATTTAGATTAACATTAGAATAAATGACAGAGGCTCAACAGAACTTACTGCATCATCACGACAATGTTGTGGACCTTGATGGTTTGCAGAGTGCAGTAGTCACTGGAAAATAAAAAAAGTGCTAGTAAATATGTATTGTGGACTAATTAAAAAAATGATAATGTGTTCAAGCATGAAGAAATCCATTCTTGACCTGTTAACTACTGATCTGGGTGTAGGTTGGTGAAAGTAGAGATCATAAAAGGTTCTCATGTAAGGTGGTCCTCTCAAATTAATTGTCAGGGGGTGTTCCATATCATATTGTTCACAACAACATTTACTTCATGACTACATACAGTGCTGACTACAGGCAGCACAAACATGTCTGAAAACAAATACAACGTAGTTGTCATTTCTGCTGTGAAGGGGTTAGTCCCAAAAAAGGGAAATAACTTTGGTAGTGGTTATACAACAGGTCAGATCTATAACAAACCATGGTAATATGTAAGCAATAGAAGACGCTAATCGCCAGAAATCCCGTGAGGAGAGGTAACAGCTTATGTGAAATCTAAGCAACCAACCAGACAAACTAAAATGGTGTGAGGCTGTACTTTGAGCTAAATGCTAACATGCTCGCGATGACAATGCTAACATACTTGTATAAAGCAGGCCCGTTTATCACGTTCACCATCTTAGTTTAGCGTGTCAGAACGTCTGGGTGATAAAACAATAACGAAATTATGGTGACAGAATTTTCCTCAATATGAATATAACAAATGTTCAATAAATGTTAGAGATAGTTAAACCACCCATACACCAGGAGAGCTAATGCACCATAAATGCTAGATGAAGAAGATGATGATGAATAGCCAACCAGAACCCAGAAATAAAGGAGCTAATCACGTTGCAGGATTAAAAGAGCAAACAAGAAGCCGGGAATAAAAAGTCAGGATAAAAAGAGCTAATTGAATCCCAGAAAAGAAAAAGCCAATCATGTCGCAGGAATAAATGTCATCTTCTACTTTCACTCAAATTGTTTTGGCCATATCTCAAAGCTTCCGATTTCTGAGCATGTTAACATTAGGTAATTAGCACAACACAACAAGTACAACTGAGGTTGATGGGAATGTCATTAGTGTTGTAGGTATTCAGGCATAAACCAAAAATGGGACAAACTGAAATTTGTGATCCTAGATAGTCAGGGGATCACCCGAGTCAACAGGATTCATCCTCTTGGAACCACGTCTGTACTAGGGATGCCACGGTGAGGGCATTTTCCCACCAATGTGATGGCAAAATGTAACCATATAAATCGGTTTTTCCTGTGTATTGTATTTTATTTATCATTTTAATGTCTTCTACACAATTAGCTGTGGTATTTTGCCTCTAAAGCAAATTGCACGAAACTATTGCAAGGGCAGGAACTCAATCTCAATCTTTCAATCTCTCAAAGACTCTACCTCTCTCTCACTATCCCTGTTTCTGTTTCTCTGTATGTCTGCCTCTGTCTGTATCTCTCGCTCTTTCTATTCTCTCCCTCTCTCCGTGTCCGTTTCTGTT
>JAVQJF010008733.1:0-13241 GCA_036023855.1 Gadopsis marmoratus | reverse complement strand
CACACACACACACACACACACACACACACACACACACACACACAATGTGTTGAAGTGTGTTTGCATCACACCTGATGTTTTATGTGTGTGTGTGTGTGTGTGTGTAATGTCCCTTTAACCTCCAACCTGTCTGATAAAAAAGCCAGAGACACAGAAAACAACCTCCAGCATATGTACAAACATGAATTATAAAAATAGAAGAAAAAGGCCCAAACATCAGACACAGGCAGACTGGCATTCATCATAAAAAAAAAAAATTTAAAAACCCTCTTCAATCATAATTAGTCTAATTAATTTAAATCAGTGTTGGATGCCTATCTAAATACAGTGACAACACAAAATGAACATCCACCCTGCAGCACATAGCCTCAGCCCATACGTTCCCATAGTGAAACACACCCTCGTAGGATTAGAGCAGAAGAATAGGGGGATTATTATTTCATGACCTTTCAATCCGCTGCCTGTCAGGTTGAACTAAAGCCATATATGCTGCTGGAGGACTAATCTCCTTCTCCCTTTGTGTCCGCAAGGGATGTGTCATTTCTTTATCCCCTCTATACAGATTTACTCCATAAAATAAACTTCCTAGCCTGATCTGATAAGAAGCCATCTCCTTACCGGGATAAGGCTGTGGTGCCTCGTCTCCCTGCTTCCCCGTAGCCGTATTTTTGGGTGTCAGATAACTCAGACGGGGATGGGAACAGTCAGGAAATGCCACTTTGTCTGTCTGGGAGCAGGTGACAACAAAACGACAGTGACTCTGATTAGAAAACACCCTCCTTCTCTCTCCCCCCCCCACCACCACTATTCTCTCTTTCTTTCTCTTTCTAAAACCACCAAAATCACATATTATCAACACTTGCCAGGTAGTGTACGAAACACAAATAAATTGATATTTGCAGGCACACATACAGACATGTAAAACTTGCTGCATCAGATGTGCACTTATGGTGCTTTTGTTATCGTCCCATCTTAATTACTGGTAAGTCATCACTGCTCCAGCTGTCAGTGCGACTGAGCCCGAGCCATGATCTGCTGATCTGACCGCTGCTGCCTGTCTCCCTGGCTGCCTCAATGTCTGTTTTTTTTTTCTTCTTCTTTGATTATTTAATGGACATGACTCATATTTTAGCTGATTCCTTAAAGCCAGAGTGCAGCCACAGACTGCAGGGCCCTGACTATTTGGCTGTATATTAGATTTGATGCACAAAAATATTTCAGGCATTTTGATGACATGTACAAACGCCTGATGCATGAAGGTCACAGCCTACAGGTGGCAGAAATTACCATTATGGATGGAAGAAGCATTGCAACAGCCGGTGTAGCCAGCACTAAAGCACTGGTGTAAAAACATGTAAGCGGAATTTTTTTTATTTAAACTTGGCCCTGAGCATTTAAAACATGGAAACCAAAACTCCTGAAAAGGGTGCTTGGTGCTGCAAGGACTGCTGTATCAGAAGATATTAAACCGATCTTTTGATTTAAAATATTTTTCTTTTAAACAGGGTGGTGTGTGTGTGTGGGGGGGGGGGGGGTGACCATGCCAAATCACTAACAACACAGAGCCATTATTAGTCTACACTCCACAACCTTTAGTATTATGATTTTTTTTTTAAAACAACAGAGGGAAACACCTGGACCAAAAATAAAATAAATGCTTGCAGACAAAAATCAATGTCATGCTGTGCAACAATCAGTAGCAGAGTCGATTTTCAGCAATTAAATATCAGTAAACAGGGACAGAGGTTTGGAGCTGCAGCCAGAATAAATATTTTAGTTGTCACTTTTAAAGCAGTGAAACTGAAAAGGGGGCCCATGTAACCCTTTAACACTCCTATAGGAACTCCAGAGTCTGCCGTCTTTTTATTTTGGGGTTTGCAGAGATTCATAGATTTTTTTTATTACAGGCCTGTTGTGATATTCGAGGTTGTAGTAGTTTTCCCCCCGCTGTTGCGTTCATGTAAGTCGTTTCTCCTGTAAGAGAGACTGCGGAGATTATTAACCGCCACTCAAGTTTACCAATTTAGCCCAAGTGCAAGTGTTGCAGTTCACTGCGAGCCGTGCTGCAGGCGCGGAACTGTCCCTCCTGCTCCGGACCTCGGAGCCCCCATTCATCTGCTCCTTTTCATTCCAGGCTACTGTTCCTCCTTCGCTTGTTCCTCACCTCCCAACTCTGCACGGCATTATTGCTCTGATTGGCGCAACATTTCTGCCTGCCTGCAAAACAGGATCCCCACGCAGGCAGCAACGTCGTCGGGGTTTTTTGTTTTTTTTGCGGTTTTTTTGTTTTTTCTCCCCTCCAACACGACACAATTGAAAGGCAGGCTCATTTTCGGAAAGCAGTGGCTATTTACGCGCATAGTGGCATCGCCAAATTGGTTGAAATAAATAAGCGAACGCGAAGGGATAAAAAAAATAAATAAATAACTCTAGGATATCATAAAGAGAGACAAAAATGTCAGAGTTATGGTGATAAGAATCTGAGGATGCAGGGAGGACTTTGGTGAGAAGTGACTAATTACCCTGTGGACCGTCCTGATAGTGGAGAATAATTAGATTCACACAAAAGACCCTAAACCAGCATCTGAATAACAAGAGCAACATCTTCAATAGAAAATTTAATTTGATTTTGTTGCGAGTTCCCGCCGTGCACTCGAAAGGGAAAGTGAGAGAAAAGCATTATAAAGACAAATTAAAAAAAAAAAAAAAAAAAACGTCTTCCCGGGACGGTTTCATGCCCGATTTGGTTGGAAAAAAGCTGACAAAAACCCACGGTAATCAAAAGAGGAGAGTACGGCCTACACGGCAGCCTATATATTCACCAGCGATTAGATAGCAAAACATATTGACTTAACATGGATTAAATTAAATAGCCTGGCCTATTGTGAAAGCAGTGCCTAAAAGTTTTCTTATCGTTTGTCCTCATTTTATAAGAAAAATGGTTCAAAATCAAAATAAACAGTTTATCAATTACAGAAAATAACTAGTGTCTTTAATGCACCAGAGATTAAAAATATTGAGATTTAAAACCAGTTCAGAAAAGTCAAGAATGGACTGGAAGTGTTATTTGTGAAATAATACATGAATAATAATAGAATCCTATAAATACAAATTTGAAGGATTCTAATGATCAGAAGGCCACAAAAAAAAAAGCACATTAACCTGGCTATAATATATTAAATCCTAAAGGTTTAAGTCCACTTGAAACAAACAAAAATAAAACCTTAATTGTTGAATTGTGTTCAGAACAGAAGTTGCATTACAAAATTTAAAAACAGCCTCCAGTGTCACAATTTGTAATCTATATAGTGAAGTAGAAATAAATCAAGAAGCAGGGTGAGTATATCACACGAGAAAATTCTTCTTCCATCATTGTGTAAAAGATCCGTTTGTATCATAGCCTATATAAGACTGGCAATATGCAAACCATGTAGGCCATGCTACATGAAAATGGTGTAAGAAGAGTGCTTTAGAAGATTAGAAGATAGACACCCGGCCCACAGTGGGCTGAGAGGAGTGGGCTCTCCTCCAAGACTGTGTCCTATCTCCTCAGGACTGGAAAAAGCATCCTAATCCTTTACCTTTCATAGTGATCTAAAGCCGATTTAAAACTGTCACTACCCTAGTTTGTGTTTATTTCATGTTCATCTGCAGCTCAAGGCAATACTCTGCACACCCACTTATGACATGAGCAAAAAATATCAATGGTTTGTGTTATTGTGTGTGTGTGTGTGTGTGTGTGTCTGTCTGAGGGAGACGGAGAGCAAGAAACTACAGAATAAAAAAAAAGAGAGAGAGAGAGGGGAAGGGTGCATGCACCTGACCAGCAGATGAAATACCCAGTGTGTGTGTGTGTGATGCGACTCTACTAATCGTCCCATTTTCTTTTTACGTGCTCAGACTTTGTGCTTCGCGTCTCAGACATCCACCTCTTATTTCATGCGTTGTCAAACAAAACGAAGTAACTCAGCCTGAATTCACTTCCAAAAATACACACTCCCACACAAACAGATAGTCCAGAAGACCGATGAGCAAACGCAGACTCTCTCGCACACTCACACAGGCACACACACACAAACCATTGACCGCTGAGCCGGCAAACCTATAGGCAGACCACCTTCCTCTTCTCTCCCTCCTGCACCTCAAGGCCTTACTGTATTATTCTGTAAGCAGCAAGAGCCCAGCATTGACAGAGCTAATCACTGGAGGCAAGGGCTCTCTCTCTCTCTCAGTCTCTCACTCACTCACACACACACACACACACACACACACACACACAAACACAGAATGATTGACACACAATGGCAGCGAATCTATGCAGTGCCCCCCTGTCTTGCTTTTTGCTTTCTCTCTCCCGGCTGAAAAGACAAGGGTGTGTGTGTGTGTGTGTGTGTGTGTGTTGGGGGGGGGGGGTTAGTGTGTGACTAACGCTGTTGCTATCCCTACTCCTAATCCCCCCCACTCCGTCAGGTGCAGCAGCCAATCTGGAGAGAGTCTCAACCCCTCTCATATGAATATGATCCCTGTGCTGGCTGAAGCCCAGTGAACCACTGATCCTGTTATCATCTCACCAGAGAGGAGGAGAGGAAAAAGAGAAGGAGAGACCAGGAGAAAGAGAAAGGGAAGAAGGGAAGTTTATTGTTTACACAGGCCTCCCGTGTCCTCCGCCAGCACGTTGTCTACCCATAACCCCATTCACTAAACTGATTTCCAACATAATTGTGAACCTCAGCGGACATCTTTTAATATATGTCATTTATATTTGTAGCTCTGGGTGAAGCTCACCCGATAATCGTAAGGTTGGTGGTTCTACTGCATACATAAGTGTCTTTGAGCCAATATGCACAAAGACTATCTTTCCTGTTGAGGTTAATGTTGGCAGACAGTTGATGGTGTTATTTTACAGAGCCATTAAAGAACCATTCCGACCCTCTCACTGAGTTGTTGGTATGGGAATTTAGCAGGAATCCAGTGGGAAACACCGTTACAACGCCGAGTAAAATCATCGGTGAGCTGCAGCTTTCTTTGTCAGACACGTTAAACTGGAAATTGACACAAATAACCTAATCCATCATAGCAAATCTGGACCCTTTAAGATCCTACCGTCTTGTCAGAGTCAGGTTTTCCAAAAATGAGGTGCAACAGGTTCACGTTTTTATTTACCACATGTGCAATATACGCTCTTAATTCTAATACACTATAAATTGGCTCTTGGCTGGTCGCAGAGCTGAGCACTTTGTCTTATCGATACTTTTATTGTTGCTGATTGTCTTTGCTTTTATCACATTAATCATTTATTTTATTCTGTATTCCCAGTGTACCGGCACGTAATGTTTTCATTTGTCTCATTATCTTATTGTGTTGAAGTTGTCATGCTGCCTTGCTACAGAAGAATTTGATCTTGTGGCTTAACTGAAGCTGCTCCCATTCTGAGAAAATGACCTCTTGGACAAAAGCATCTCTTTGGGTTGGTTGGGGCGATAATTCATATAGTTTATAATAGATTATTCACTCAGAGCAGAATCATATCATGAGCAGATTTCTGCTGTCCAAATGAATGAACAAGCTATCACTAAAAACTAACAAAATTAGTTATTCAGTAGTTTTGACGTATTTAAGTTGCTTACACATATAAGCAAGTTGTAACGCACAACAGTGGAGCATATTTACATACGTTTGATTACATTATAGGTAATTTTGCGTATTTGCCATGCTACATATTATATATATCAATATTGGAAAATAAATCCTCATTATTACTGCCACTTCCCAAAGCCCCAGCATCTGCCAGCATGACTGTAATGTAATCTTTATTTATTTATTGTTTTGACATTGTGAGGCCAGTCGTTCTGTGGCCGCCATGTCCTGGTTGCCCAAGGTGACAGGAAGCGGTGATGTTAATTAAAGAGTGGACAGCACTCCAGACTCCACTCACGCACCCCTGGTATTGTCATAAGCACCACTCCTATGACACACTCCCTCAAGAGTCATTTCCCTCCGTTTCTTAGGACATGGGAGGGCCGTGCACACTTTGGTGAGTCTCCCATGGACATGTGCATGCATGGACGCGCACACAGCAGCCATCTCTGCATAGACTCATCCAGATAGCCAACGGATAACACTTTCAATTCAGCTTGATGTTATCGTTTTTCCTTTCTTAGAGAAATATGAACCTGTCACATGGGGGCACCTTACAGATTTGTTACATAGTTCCATGGTAGATAAATCCAACAATAGGGGCCAAGGCCTTGCCCCCTCTACATGCCCAGTTAGCAGGACAGCAGCACTAATCAGTAGGAGAGGATCACATCTGGCCTGACAGCAGCTGCATCACTGTTTAGAGGAGCTGCCAGCGTGAGAAACACACAGGTCGATTCCCTTTTCTCCCTGGACAGAGTGGGTGTTCTTCTCATTCATTTCTTCTTTCTCAGTCCTTTTCTTTGAGCTAGCCAATTAACCTGGGAGCAGTGCACTAATGAGTTCCCTCTGGTGGTTCTGCACCGCTCAATGGAGAAGAGGAAAGAGCAGGGTGAGCAGAGAGGGGAGAGAGGAGAGGGGTCAGGGAGGGATAGCACAGGGCTGCAGGGGTGTAGGAGGTGGGGTTCAGGCATGGCAAAGGCAAAGAGGGGTAAGCGAGTTTTGAGAAAAAGGGTGAAGAAGGGTTGATAAAGGGGTGAGGAGAGAGGAGGGGTGAGGACAGAGGGGTCCAGGGTAAGGGAATATGGGATGGGTTGATGCAGGAGGAGAAGGGACAGAGCACCATCCAGTTGGCCACTACGGGCCTATCACCAAGACATTGTCAGCCAGACAATGGGCTTATCAGCCTCCTTTTCACACCAGTCTGATTAACTGGGAGGAATGGAAGGAAGAGGAGGGGAAGGGAAAGGGTACGTCCTTGTACCAGCCCAGTAAATGTCAGAGAATGGGCCAGGCTCATGGTTTGAGTATACATCACTTAGAAAATGGGGACAGTTTTAAACCCACTATAAAACCCACATCCTCCCCATATGTGTGATAGTTGTGTTAGCATTGGAGGGAGGTTCTGCCACAATTAATCTACAACCTTTGTAACTGTATCTCACTAACCAGATTAGCAAGGAAGTGATAAGCACCTTTAAGCATCATTAGCTAAATCTGCGTGTTATCAGTCACAGAAACACCATAAATCACAGTAAGAGAAGGTGCCAAGTTTAGAGAGGACAGAAATAAGAACAGTAAAAATCAGTACTTCTCGAAAATTGTTTCTCAAAAGAATCAGCAATGCACATATCTTTACTTTTTTGTCTGACCCGTCATACTTGCAGTAAATAATAAAGGAAGCAGTAAAAGAATAGGTGCCTGCAAATGCATCCCCGTTCAATCAGGGGGAGCAAGCTTATGGTTCTGTTACCCCGCTTTGTCTTTTTAAACTTACAATCAGGTGATTATATTTAAGAAGCCTTCAGCAACTGACTAAAACAATTAATAATAAAAAATTTTAAAATAAATGTTTTTGTTTGGAAACCCTTAAGTTGGTTCAATCAAACCCGTTGCTGATTGTTTGCCACAGGATTCTTTGGCTGTCAATTCACACAGGAGTCTGACTGTTTACAAAAGGTGGTAAGCATGTCATTTAGCTCAACTGTCCTGGTCCAATCCTGGTCGGAAAATAAAACTTAAAAAAGATAGGCTAGCGTATGTTAAATGGCCCACTGCCTCCAGGCAAACTTAAATGAGCTAAAAGTAGGATTGTAATGTCGCCGAAATGCCAAACCAATTTGCGAGTCAAGCTAACTTTGCCAGCCCACCCATCTAAAGTTAGCTGGCTGATCGGACAGGATTCGGCTGTGGAGATGGGATGCTCGCGAAGGAGCTGAATCGTGAAGTCGGCTCTTTTACGTGTAATGTGGCTATTAATATTTTGCATAAGCCCTGTTGATTTTATTATTTGGGATGTGGAGGAGAGTAAAGGCAGGTCAATGTGCTGCTCTGCTCTCTCCCTCGCCCCACACAACAGCAGACTAATCAAGACAAGTGCAGGGGGCTGTTTCTTGACTTAATCCAAGTGGTTAGGTGGTATAGAAATGCAGGAAATTTGTTTTAAATTACAAAAATCTTTTCTGGAGGACCATGGATGTATTTTAGGAACTGGATACCGGACCCGAAGATGACATCTATTCAGTCCAATAGGAATTGTTTGCCTAGCTCATATGTCAAAAAAAGTGTTTACTGATAGGCAGCCGAATGGTGGCGCCCTATTCAGGTCTTGTTATACATCCATGGGGGCTAAAACATTAACGGAGGAATAAGAAAAAACTAAATTAAATGTGCCTTATTTGTAAATGCATTCCACTTTTGGTGCTTATCTATAAATTAATTATGCACAAATTAGTATTGTGAATTGTAATAACATTACTTGTGAGTGTTTTGTAGCCAACACATATTTGATCAAACTGGCCTTGCCTGCCAGCCGCACTTTTCAAGCTTGACGAGAGCTGTATAGACCAACAAATGACTAAGAGCAGGCTTCAGCAAAATTGTTTGTGTCATTGTTCAATTAGTCTCCCATATTGATCCCGGCTTGTTTGTTTACTTGCTTACTGCT
Organism: Gadopsis marmoratus; assembly: GCA_036023855.1. Lineage (NCBI taxonomy): Eukaryota > Metazoa > Chordata > Actinopteri > Centrarchiformes > Percichthyidae > Gadopsis > Gadopsis marmoratus. The sequence goes on along the minus strand of JAVQJF010008733.1, from coordinate 4,657 downwards.
TTCTATTTGTACGGCCTTGACAGCCATCTGTCTCACAGAAAGACAGTGAGAGAGGGGAGGCAGGAGGTGACAGGAGGAGTGGGAGGGAGAGCGATTTACAATATGAGTGCTGAGATAAAGCTGGATGGAAAAACTTCCAGGTTACGAGTGGAGACTTAATATAATATCGGGAGAAATAAGAATGACAATGAGATCCCTGGCAATACAGAGCTTGACAGGTTTTTCAAAGTAAATCTTTTTGGAAATATAAATTCCTAATCCAATGAATCCATAAAAGGTTATGTTCTTGTTGCTCAATGACGCTAATTCAATGGGGAGTGTTATAAAAGCAATGCTTAGAGCAACAAGTGGTTGTACTCTTCTTGCTCTTCATTTCCTTCTTTTTTTCTCTCCCCATTTCTTTTCTCAAAAGAAAGGATGCAGTAATTAGAGGGTAGACCAGGTGGAAGTACACAACTCAAGAGCCCAGTGCTAGCTCGCCCTCTCCTCCACAGTAAGACGGGAAGAGGGAAATGTGGAGGTGGGTAGAAGAGGGTGAACATGACTGGAGAGGAGAAAGTGGCAGAAGAATACGTCTAGGTAAAAACGGGGAGAGGGGGACCAGCAGCCGGGCTTGGGAGCATATTGGGTCAAAGAAAATAAAATGTGTCATTTAGCCAAAGAAAGAAGATGAGAGCAGTGTGCACGATGAGGGGGGTGGGGGGTTGCTGGGCGAGGTGAAGGGGAGGTGGAGGCGAGGTTAGCTGTTAAATAAGGTGGGGGCCATAAGAGAGGGGGTGGATGCCCACCGTGATACAAATGAGGGTCTGCAGGCAGGGGGGCCACCCACAGTACAACTTGGCCAACAAAGCTGCTTCTGTCTTGGCCTCCCTCCTCCACAGACCTCCTTGAGTGGGCAGGATTCCATTAGCAAGCTGCAGAACCTAGGGTCTATTCAACTGCCCGTCCAGGCCTGACTGAGTGTATCCATGAGCACACAGACACACATGCACACCTACACAATGACCCACACACGTGCTCGCCGAGCAAACATGCATGCACTCATTCACAGTCACTCACTCACACACATACACAACACCGCTAATTAATCCTCAGATTACCCAGCCAATTATTACCACACTTGTACTAATTAGAAATTATTTAAAGCATTTCCCAATTAGGGTTTACATGCTCAGTTGGGCAGGAGTCTGCCTCGATAAACCAACTGGTTTTATAGTGGGGAGAAAACGGCAAGCTCATTCATATACACATGCATGCGCGCGCGCACACATACACACACACTCCTGGATCTGACTGTGGTAATCAGGCCGTCTCAACGAGTCCCTCTGTTAGGACGAGGGGGATGAGGACAGACAAGAGGAAGAAAGAGAAAGAAATAAAACAACAAAAGACATGCTCCTTCAGTGCAGCAGCAATACTGTAGGTCGCTCTTGTTAGGGCTGGGGACAGTGATTAGGAGAGGCCACAATAAGACCTGCCAGGAAACACATGCCAATTAGGTTACCAGGAGAACCACGGGCCCTCATCGCTATGGGAAACCCACTAGTCGCTACACCACACAGCCCCCTCACACACACACACACACACACACACCCACGCGCTACCTTTTTCAATTATGACATGGATAAGGGAAGGCCAAGGGGGAAAAAAAAAAAGAAGACGGAAAAGAGGAGAAGACAGTGCAATGGACAAAATGACTGTAGTGAGAGCAAAAGGTTGAAGCGAAAAGAAAATCAGAAGTTGACGTTAGAGATCAAAAGTTGGTTGCTAAGAAGGATAAACTTTGAAAATCTCCCTGTGGATTAAAAGTGTGCCTTCTGGTCAGCGCAACCTTCACAGATAATGATGGCGGGAGAGAAAACAAGAGAGGGAGAAACGGAAAAGCAACAAACTGCGGTGGGATAACAGGGGCAGGACTCCAGGGAGAATTATTAGCAGACAGAATTACAGGCTCATCCATGGGTGACATGTAAGCCTCAGCTACGCACTCGAATGTTTACAACACTGATATTTGCTCAACCGCGATGTTATCGGGCCTCGATGTAATACTCAAAGCTTTTGTTCTGACTTGCACGGCAACACTCACCATGTCTACAGATGCAATAACCAAGCGGCAGATAGCAGCTCGCTGTTTGCCAGCAATGTTGTCCTGAGGAGCTGTGACATGACCCAGGCAGAACAGAGAGAAAACTCACTCTGAAATATTTGCACTGATGTGATGATGGCGGAGATGTTGATTAATGTGCACGGTCCCTGTTATTAAATAAACAGGGTGAATACACAAAATATATTGAATAAATTAGAGCGTGAACCGATCTCCTCTGCAACATCCAGCTCATTAGAATGCATGAGGAAACGATGTTCTGATTGCGACAAGAGTCACTCATTAAGCCATGTTTGTCCCCCGCCAGAGCGCCAATCCCTGCACGCTACACCCCCTCTGCCCCAAAACACTTACCCCTCATGCCTGCCACATACTCCACACCAAATCCCTCCCTACTGCACACTCTCCTGCTAAAAGCTTCCTGACTTGACATCACCCCTTCCCAATGGACGTCACCAACAAACCACTAACCCTCTTTCCACCTCGCCCCCTCCCCACCCCACCCCCTGCACATATCCCTCATTTTCCTCCACCTCCTTCTCCTCTGCAGGGATCTGTGTCATCATTTTAATTAATTTCTAATCAGGCGAGAGTAAACTAATCAGGGGAGGCGTTAAACAATGACAGCTCTGCCTGCTCAGCCTCACACTGGGGGCCGGCAGGCTGTTCTGCATGCCGAGAGGACCTGCACATTGATAAACAACTCAGCGCAGACAGGGCTATCTACACCCATCTCCTCTCCCGTACATGTTAATATGGGCCGCAATGCAACGCATATGTGCCCCATTTGCATTTGCAGATTGGACATGTAGTGAGCTGCTGATTGGTACAAGATTAAATTACCACTATTTTACATTTGTACCACTGTATGATTACTTGTACAGGCATTATGTGCACTGTAAAATCATACCAATTTCTGACTGAATAAACATATCAGTTCATGGACATATGATGGAAATGCATGTAAATGATCAGAATGGACAAATAAATAACCTAACCCAGTCTGAATGGTACAGTATGAATCTCCTTAGAATGGTTTGCACAAAGACTGCATTTATCTGTAGGCAGCCAGATCCCACCAAGGTTGAGCTATTGTGAAAAACAGACAGACAGGAGAGAGAGAGAGAGAGAGAGAGAGTGCACACTTTTGGGCAATACATTAACTGAGACAATGTAACAAGAGAGCGTTGATTAACCTCTTCCAGGCTTACCCTGTGCCTAAAATACCTTAAACCAACATAAGTGAATCATAATTGGCAAATTCTAACTATATGATTGCATGACAATGAAGCTGATGACAGATGATCACAAAAAATTAGTTCATGACAACCATCACACCGTTTGGTGAAGTGAAATTTTGAATGTGGCATAAGTGTGTGATTGGCAGCAATGTGAGCCTTCGGACGCGCTGTGCCTCGGCTACGTGTCTGCAAACGGAGGCCGGATTCACCGCAGGCTCTGAAGAAAACAGCCGAGTTACAACTCTTATGGTTCATCTCGGTGTTATGAAGAGGCTTTCATGTCTCTCTCATCAAAGCTTTGTAACCGGACCTGATTTCACCTACTGCCAGTGCCATGGCAACGGATGACCATCGACCTAAAGGGCCAAAGTGGCATAGTTACATGACACACAAGCAAACAGAAGCATGCATACACTCGGAGAGACAGAAATAATGACTCACAGAGACCTAATCTTTACTTTTTAACTTTGTTTCGAGGTTGTGCAACAGCAAACTCAAAACACAAGAAAAAGAAAGCTACAGTGAAATCAAAGTTTAAATCAGATGCATTGCCGGAAATGAAAAGGATATTTGAGTGAGAAAAACTACTCAGAGATGGAGTGTGTTGAAAAAGATATATATATATTTTTTAAATATCACCCCCTCCCCTCCATCCACCACCTTCTTCCTTGCCCTCTTTGCCAAGTATTAGATTCCCATGCCAACCGCTTCCCTGGGATAGAATAAGGATTGCGGAGGTGGGATGCTGAAACCCTTCCATAACATGTCAAACAACGCTGGAATCCAAAACGCAAGAGGGAGAGAAAAAGGGTTAGAGGCAGATTTTCTACGGGGAGAAAGAAACTGTCACATCATCAGATTGGTTATTCTAAGTGGAGGGATGTGGGTATGGGGGCGGGGAGGGAGGGGCGGGGTGGCAGAGGCTTGGGCTGGCAGAATCTGGCAGCGATACACGATGGCGGTATTTCCACTAAAATAATCAGCCCCCAGGCAACGGAAGGGGGTGGGGGGGAAGAGAGACACAGAGAGGTTAGGGATTGTAGGGGTAGGAGAAGGAGACAGGGTGGGTGAGAGAGAGGGAGGATATAAGGGAGGGAAATAGCAAGATGGAGAGAAAGAAAATCTGGGACGCTAACCAAGGAAATCCTGCTTCTCAGATATGCAGCTGTGGAATTAAAATTGGTATAAAAACATGAGAACAAAAATATACTTCACACTTCACAAGCCTATTGAAGGGTGTGGGGGGAGGAGGGTGTGTGTCGGGGGTGGGGGGTGGGGGTGGGGGGGTGGGGGGGGGGGGGGGTGAGGAAGA
>JAVQJF010008731.1:0-12974 GCA_036023855.1 Gadopsis marmoratus | reverse complement strand
CCCCCCCCCCCCCCCCCCACACCCTCCTCTTACATCCCTTGTCTGAAAAAGCTTCAGATGTCTTTGTTTGTTTAGGTGATTCTGAATGAACTAAATCACAAATAAAATGAACCAGAAGCCTCAGAAAGTGAATTCCCTCCTTCCTCCTCCCCTCCCTCTGTCGCCACCTCACTTTCTTCTTTTGTTTAAACCAATTTTGACTTTAATTTGGTCTCCTGGCTCTTGTCCATGTGTCAGACAGTGAATACAATGAAGACTCAACAAGGAGAAAAGATCATTTGTGTGTGTGATGAATTGCGTTTTGGACACTTAAAACCGCTCTCATCATATTTCCAAATGTCTTTTTGTGTGCACACTTTTGCACAGACAGAAAGAAACGTCAGAAAATGGCAAAAAAACCTGACAGGAAAACGAAGAGGAAAAGTCAAGCGCGCACGTGGAGTGATGACACCCCAACAGCACAGTCCATTAATAATGAATGCAGGAAAGATGATAAACTAAAGTAACCAAAGACCCCCTTTCCTCCTGTCACAGTGAGTGTGCTCTTGACCAGCTGCTCCACCAGCAGCTCCCAGTGTGGCTTCCTGCCAGCAATCATGTTAATGAAACCGACGTGGATCACAGGAACTGAAACTCAACGAGAAACTCGCCGTGTGACACTTTCTACTGTGCGTTTCTAGGGTTTGGAAAAACATTGATTTCTTAAAAAAGTTTTTATAAGTTACAACTTCCTGGCGGGTCAAAACCCCTGCCAAAGAGAGAGAGAGGGGGGTGGAGTGGGCTGTGTGTGATGCATCTTCAGGGTCACCTCGGTTCCCCTCAGCGAGAATCATCTCTGTAGCCAGATGAGTGATACTGCGTCTCAGTCACGTATCTGGTTTAGTTTGATCGTGGATGCAGCCATGTGTCTGGCTGCACGATGCACAACGGGAGTAAACAAGTAGGAGCAAGATTTCGGAAGGCACTGATTACCTGCGAGCTTTTGGCCTGTTATTACAGATATTTGGTTTTATCAATAAAGCAAACATGGGCCAACTATTTATGATAAGAGGACGAAGAAGACTATTAGTATATGTCCACATAGTGTCTTTTTTCAATTGTTCCCTATGAGGAGAGAGCGTATGCATCCGCCTGGAGAAAGCATCTGATTTCTGACTTCTCCTTGAATTCTCCATCCTCTGGATCCAACCTTCAGAAAAGGACACGCCCACAATTCATTTTTAGCCGAAATGCCCCAAATGGGAACGGGAACGCGAGCCGGGACAGAAACCGTTCCATGTTGGAACAGTGTTGTTTTCGGCAATAAAGCTGCGAGCCAGAAAACCAAAACAACAAGTTAAAAGACGATAAAGTGCTCCGTGTCGATAAGGGGGACTGCAGAGTCCGGTGATGTTTCTCTTTCAGATTCAGTGTTAATATAGAAGTATTGATTAGCGCAGCATCATCTTCAGGTGTCGTAGCATTCTGGTTTGTTGAAGCGGCTGTTGGTTTCTGCCTTTGTCGATTCATGACGGCAGCTGTAGTCAACCTGGGTTCACGGGAGCTACAATCATGTGTGTCTGATGTTGTGACACTTATCGTCCCGTGCTTCAAGTCAGTGTTGACCTTTTGACTTTTTCAATAACTTACCAGGACCACAATCTCTCCAGGACCATAACTGCATGCCTTGAATTCCTTAAACATAACCTTAAACATGTTAAACATGGCTAGATAGTGTAGGAAAGCTAATACATTTTATCTGCATTTTGCAGTAAACATTTAATCTAACTGTGTTCTTGGTGGCATTACTTTTCCTAAAATGTTGCTTTGCATGAACGGATGCTTTCAGAGACGGGGCAGCGTGTGGGCAGGTTAAACTTCTGATCACTGCCTTCTCAGATGAGCTCGCTCCGGGTGTCCGAGTGTCAGCTAAAAAAAAGTTGCAAGTGAATGGAGAATAATTATCTCGCTCACTTCATTCATTACGCTTGGCTCGTGTCGTCAGCGGGTTCAAACTGAGGCATGATGTTTCAGAGTTTCCAAGAAGCTGTTTCCTGCTTCTTATGAAATGTTTGTGATAGCTGAATCTCCACCCACCAGGATGCACAATACTTGATACGTGAGAGCTGCGTCCTGTAATCCTCGAGTGTATTACCTCCCCAAACCCAACCCCCTTTTCTTTATGTATATACAGTATATATATATATATATATATACACACACATACATATGTGATTGTCATCAGATCTGGGATGGATCACAGGTTTGGCATTAAGTGCTGAACTGCTGAACTTTGTGCCAGTGAAAGTGATGCATGGAAACAGAGGGAAGCACGTCATATAACGGCTGCAGTGCTGACTGGTTCGGCCTCCTTTTGTCATCAAAGATACCCATATGGGGTAATGGAGAGGCTGCGTCTGTGCGTTAGGAGGGGCTGATGGGGGCCTGTCCTCAATAGTGGTTTTTAGAGGCTCACTAATCATTTCCCCAACCACCCACGTTCCGGATCTCTTCTACTCTCCCACTGTCTGTATTGTCTGACCTCTGCTAAATGGAGGAATGTGAGGAATGTGGCAGTGAATGGGCGAGTGGGGGAGGCAGCATGCAAATGACTGACGGATGCAGGTTTTGTGGCTCCCTGGGGCCGATATGAGCGCACGGAAAGTTTGAAAAAAGGTTGCCGAAGGTGTTTATTGTTGCATTCATTGCCTGGCAAACATGCAGTGATGCAGCACCTGCCACGAACGCTTCAGCAACAGGCATGAAAAGACACGCTTTGACACAGTTTGACTATTTTTAGGGATCAAACACTGACTAAACTGTCGGCAGTTTAAACACACCGTCACATTAAGTAGGAATTCAGCGTGGCAGCCAGGCAACTGCCAGATCTCTGCATAGACAATATACGAAGCGTGAAATCAAAGCGCAGATTGAAGTAACCGGCGTGTCAGTGCTTCCTGTGGAATTTGTTGAGGATGTGGGAGTTTGGTGTTCTGTCTGAGACCCCGACACGTCTCTGAGCTCATTCTGGGTTCTGCTCCAGGAGGTTCACATCCTCATATATGGAAAGATATGTTTTACTTTTTCCAACCAAGACAGAAGTATGTTGTGTTTTCACCCATGTCTGTGTCCGCTTGTTAGCTCGTTAGCTCCAACAGTTACACATTTGGCTCTCTTTCCCTGTTTTTATGGTCCTGGACAGCACACCTGGTGGTGGATGTCAAAAATAGCCAATTACCCAGACGCCAGGAGCAGCATGTGGCTGGTGATGGATGCTGCTCCATGTTCTGCAACGTCTGACAGTCGACTGTGGAAACAAAGAGCTTGGAAGGAGCAGGGAACCGAAGGCTTGAAAATAAACGTAATGTGTGCACTTCAGTAAAAAGTCATTATGATACAATTGTGCATGTTTTGTTTGGGTTTTGTGTTTCGGATAATAATTTCAGAATGAATCGTATTTAAGCTGGAAAAAGTGAAAGTTAAGTTTACAGCCGTGCGTCTGGCAAACACCTCAGTAACCAATCGATGCAACTTGATGCAAGCTGATTGGTTGATTGGCTTTTGTTCGCTCTGGACCTTCAGTGTTACTAGTTTTGGCTGCAGCTCTTGATTTCACCCAAAATGTCCTAAAACGTCAGGCTTCAGAACATCAACCATGTTTCATGTTTCCTGCATGACAGGATATGTTGGTAAGAGTAGAAAACACATACGTAAACATAAAGTGTTCACACCCAGTTTGACACGTATTTTTGCACATTGCACATATTCGTTTGTCTTTATAATGTAAATGGTAAATGGTAAATGGACTCTTTCTTATATAGCGCTTTTCAACCGAAACGGTTCCCAAAGCGCTGTACCAGTAATCTAAGTTTTTGAACAGTAGTCTAATTTACCCAACTTGAACTTTTGCATGTTCCATCCTCCTTATTTTATACACTGTGCAGCTCTTCACTTTAGAATTTAAACCACAGCACCAAGGCAAACTCCTTGTATGCGAGAACCTACTTTGTAATAAAGTCGTTTCTCATTCTGAGTCTTAGATTATCTTGAAGTGACTGGCAGGGCCTCAGTACAAAGGAATGTTAAGCAGCTGAGCCTTAGTCACACAGTACAGGACTTTACTATAAGTTCCAGTTTCCAGATAATACTTTTTTCAAATGTATAATGATATAACAGGAAATGTGGACGTCATGTGATAGTGCAGTCACCACTTTTGGATTCTGTGCCTTCACATCCTGCATGTGACTCTTTTATACATCCTTTAGCTAATGTTTGCATGTTCTAACTGATACAAATCAGTTGCATCACCCGTTGCTTCCTTTCAATTCATCTTTAATATTAATTCTACTTTGTGCAATATTAGATATCTCGTGGTGAAACTAGTGTTTTAACACGGGCAGGAAATGAAATGATTGATCATTTTAGAATATATTTAGGAGTTGTTTGCAGATACCTGGAGTTGATCATAGTCGAGATGTCCTCAGATCAGCATAGGTGTTTTCCTCCTTTCAGCTTAATCTGCTGAGATTTAATAAAAAGAAAGAGAAAGAACTCTTATTAATCCAGCTGACTGACCACGGACACATCCTCCTACACATTCATGTGGTTAAACATATATAAACTTGTTTTGAACGGACTGACATCGACAAACCCAAATGCATTAAATGTATTCAAAGTTACACATAAATGTTGGCACGTATTTCAGAACGTGAGAGTAATATCAGAAACGAGAACTGAATTTCTCTACTGTTGTAACGTTGAACTGTGATTTTACTCTGCACAGAAAAAGAGGAAGAATATATAAATTATATATTATAATTATATAAATACATTTGAGAATAGAGCTGGAGCGTGAAACTTAACTTCACCCTGTTAAACCTGCAGACCTCGAGGTCAAGAATGAACATTTTGTATATTCACATTTTACAGTCAAGCAAAGATGAGGCATCTTTGGCAGAAAATGGAAACATTAAAGGTCATTAAAGGTGCGGTAGGCAGTATTATTTTGCTATCATTGGACAAAAAAATCCATAATAATCGTTCAGCATTTTGTGATTCACGCGGCCTGAGAGAAGACTTCTACTCCTGCACCTCCTCCTGGCTCTCTTTTTCAGGCTTCAGAAAATCCAGCCGGTGACGGGAGACTTTGGCCAATCGCAGGTCATTTCACTGAGAGGGCTCACTCCTATTGGCTGTTCGACAAATGCAGAAACGCGCGTTCACGTCCCTCAAGACCGATTCAATGGCGGAAAATCCTGCACCTTGCGATAAATGTCCAGCGCCTCCTTGTGCCTACAGCGCCACACGGAGCTCCATTCTGCTCGATGGCATGGCGCTCGTATTGACGAGGGGCAAAGAGGCACGATGACTAACAGTGTGTGGCGTACTCGCCTCTCATCCCGCCGCTGGCTTGTGTTGCAGGTGCCTTTGAAGCCTTTGAAGCCCGGGGCGCTCTGCTCTGGAGCTTCGAAGGGCAGGAGGGGCGTCTTTGAGAAGACAAGTCGCGACGGGAGGGACCGGGCTCTCGGTGAGGCTCACGGCGTGCAGAGCGAGCCCTGCGAGGCATGAGGCATCACAGGGGAACCGACTCCTTCGAGGGTTGTGGGTTTGGTGGGACGGCCTTAGCGGAGTGACACGAGGCAGCAGAGAGGGCGGCGGGAAGGTAGTTTGCCCAGCTTTAATTGAAAGTTTGACACAAGCGTCAGCATTCAGTTCTCACATTGTGCCCGTTTCTAATCATGTTTCCTTGCATGCAATCCTTTTATGTTTTAATTGGGAAGAGTATTCATCCCACCTACCGTGCACAGAGCACATGGCGTACATCGATACTCTTGTACTTGTTGTACCCGTGTGCTGCAGGGGAGAGACTCATTTTTTAAAAAAAAAAGGAAAAATGATGTATAGGACGTTTGAAGATTAGTCACCCCGACTTCCTGCTGCAGTCAAACAGAGAGGATGAGGATGCCAGCGAGACAAGACTGTGACTAGACCCTGACGTGCCGAGGATGTCAAAACTCCTTATCAGACAGGGGATCATCTTTCACGCGCTGTCTCGTCTGGCTGCCTGTCAGCTTTCAAAGTGAAACCTGTCTTCGTACCGTCAGCCTCCTGGAAAGACTTGGGAGGAGACGCTAAACAAACCTTTGAGGAATGTTAACCAAAACCTCTAGGAAGGATCCTCTTGGCAGAGCACCGAGATCAGCACCGAGATCAGCTGTGTTTGTTGTCAAGAACTGAGAGCGTCTAATAACTATATGATGTTCAAGGCACGTAGGGGACAAGTGGAGGAGGGACACGAGGAAGTCAAAATGGAATTACCACAAAACACTCTCCGCTGCCTAAACATCTGAATTAAAACACGACAGGGTCATCGAGAGACGGTAGATAGAAAAGAAGAACTCTTCTCAGCAGAAATATGTAGTACGGGTTATTTGTTGTTGGGGGGGTTTTCTTTTCACCTTGTGGTGTCAGATGAAAGATTTCTTCAAACTGTGATTCATCCCCGAAGTAGTTTTGCAATCAAGTACTTTTTTGGGGTGTGATTTGACTTTCCCCTCAACTTGCATTCTTTCCCTCAAGTTAGCCATTTCCTTCATTGCAGTTCCTTTCTGTTCCCCGTTTATGTGAATAAGTGGGGCAAAGTGCAAAGGTTTATTTTCTGTGCGTCAGCAATGTTTGTTAACCAATATCAGCAGCATTTTGCATTCTGGTCTGTTAAAGCTCAGTCTCCCCTCCAATGGGTTTCTGTTATAGATGAGCACGACTGCTGAGCGCTGGTATAAAATGGCAGCTCCTTTTCTTGGATTTTCCAGTATTTGACATGCTCCTGTATACATACACTGAGAGTACTTCTAATGAAATATGCTCTATAAATGAAATGTAGCTTCCCTTTCCTCACGTCACTTCCCTTTACAGTTTTACTTCACTACAACTCACCTTCCTTAATTTTGTAGATTTACTTTACTTTATAGCTTCACTTCACATCCCCTCACTTCACTTTACAGCTTCACCCTCCCGTACGTTTTGGCACTTTGTGGCTTTAGGTCTCGTCACGCCATCTGTTTGAGACAAAATGACAAATATACCACAAGCAAAACAAAAACACATCCGAAACTGTGGTTAACTGATCACATGATTTCTGAAAGTGCAGTTCCTGTCATTTAGGAAGTGTGTGTGTGTGTGTGTGTGTGTGTGTGTGTGCGTGCACAGGGCCACCCTCAGACTGATTGTATAACGTGTCATTGTATGCTGTTGCATTAAGACCCTTCTGCAATGCGGCGCTCAGAAACAGCACCAGACGTGCTGAGTGTCGCCACGGCGACTCTAGGAGCGTCTGGCAAAACAGTATCCAACACGTCTTACAGATATTTAACAATGCGGTTCATGAAAAGCCGAAGCATGTTTGCTGTTTCAAGAAACATTTACAGTTTTGTAAAGAAAAGTGTTTTTTCTCTAACTTTAAGACAGCGGTGGAAAGTATATCTTCTCAAATACTGTATATCGAGGTACTTGTACTTCTACTTGAGTATTTCCGTTTTCTGCTATTTTATACTTTGTACATGCATATTCAGATTAATAACACAAAATGCAATCAAGCAAATAAATGATGATGTATTGTTATAGGTTAAGATCAGACCTTTAATTTACAATTAACAACTGGTACCCTGCAAATATGAAGTAATTAAAATTAGCACACATTGGTTGTAATCCAATTATATTATATACATTATTCTCAAATGGGACACTATGCATAATGAACACGTTTCCTTTTTGGTACTTTAGGTATATTTGGATGCAGAGTATTTATAACAGAGTATGTGTACTACACAGCGGTATTGTTCCTACTTTTACTGAAAGATCTGAGTGCTTCCATGAGAACCTGCACCGCTGCCTGCAGCGCAGTAACAGTGGCGCCTTGTGTGATGCGTGCAGTCGTGTACTTCAGTGGTTCATTACTTCCGTCAACACCAAGTTAAGACAAGTTCAGCTCTTCAAACATCGGTTAGAGAAATTCTTCCTTCTGAGCAAAAGACAAAAAGAATGCCCTTCAGGTCAAGTCAGACAAAGTCATGTTGAAACAAGTCAACTGTTTTCCCAAATGTGTGCTGTATCTGACGCATTTATCAACTTAGTGTGCAATGGGAAGAACTGAATCAGTCATCAATAAATTAATATTATTCGGCACGTCAGCGTTAAAATGACCACATTCCATTTACTTCTGTGGCTAAATGAGAAACTAGTTTCAACGTTTCCCTGAATAAAGCCTTCAGTTATGCAATACCAGAGCGATTATTTCCTACTAATACTGTATATTTGCTCACGTTTTGCACAAGTCATGTGGTCTGACGCAACGGTTCCCCTCGTTTTTGACGTGTGGAATCGAAGCCTTGTCACAGGTTTAAGAAGGCATGCATGAAGTGATTTTCTCAAATTGCTTCATTTTAATAATTTTATAAGCTTTAAAGCACAAACCTATATTATTTGACAAAAATAGCAATTACTATAGAATAGTCTGAAAAAAAAAATACTTCTTGAAGTAAATGATCATCTCATGACCCCTCAGCAGTGGTAGAAGTATTCAGATATTAGTAAAGGTCCCGCATTCAAAATCAGTAAAAGTATGTAACTATTATCAGCAAATGTACTTAAAGTACTCGTTCTGTCACTGATATATTATTGTTATATATGACATTATTAGATTGGTAGCCTCTTAAGCTCTATTGCCCCCGTCAACGGGCGCAACTCCGCCCCGTTTTATGACAATACATCATAAGGCCGTTAAACTCTCTTTCTTTAATCTGTTTTCTGCTTCTTTGGCCTGTTTCTCATGATGCTGTAACACGTATTTCCTCCTGTTCCCCCTACAATCGTATCTCTACTAAATCCGTAATTATGTTGATGATCATCTACATGAAAATTGTGTTCATGTAGATGAGTAATTATAAAATGATCATTTGGAGTGAATTGTGAACAATGGAGAGAGGCTTGTGAACTACCTTCCCTTCTTGAGGACATTTTAAATAAAGCTATTACTCACTTTTATTCAAACAGATTTTAATATCAGGACTTTAATTTCCATGTGAATTACACATCCTATACTTGGACTTCAGCAGAGGTCGCTGTGGCACTCCTTCCACCTCTGCATGATTCACATTAATGCAGACAAACACTGAGCGTCTGCAGACGGCCGGCTGCTGCCCCCTTTTGTCAGCAGGTAGGAGACGCACTGGCTGCCACGGTGAGGCGATGAGGGTCACATTCTGCTGGTGCAAAAGAGAGAGGAAAACTGTGTTCATGCACAGTATTTATCCTTTGTGAATGTCATAACGTGTTAAATCAAACAGTGACAAAAGAAAACCAACCAAGAAAATAATGAACTTGAGTCTATAACAAATAATGATAATTGAGATGCTGTGAAATAAATGCAGAAGTACATATCCTGCAAGTACATATCAGCAAAATGTAAACAAGATAGAATCAGTCATTGTGCATATTGTTATGCTCTTAATAATAATATCAAAATGTTAGGATTCATGTGAGACACCAGTGGAGCTCATTTGAACTTTATATATATAGATTTGATCAGTAATAATACATCATATTTTAAAATGTGATCAAATGTTTTGTATGTACATTAAATTAAATACCTCAAACTTGTACTCAAACAATAATTCTGGCATCATTCTATATTTTCAAATCACATGAAAATCACACTGATCGCTGTAACAAAGTGTTCCAGAGTCGAGGCTTAAATCTAAAGGTGACCGAGCTTTTTGCCATCAGGACCCATCGACTCTGGACCGACCTGCCTGAGGAGATCAGGCTGCAGAGTCAGTGACCTCCTTTAAATCGCTTCTTAAAACCCATTTTTATAGACTTGCTTTCATGTGACGTTGTCTTTATGTCACTATTATTGGCTTTAATTCTTTTTATTTGTATTTATTAATCTTCTATCTTGCTTTTGTTTTTCTTTACTTTATTTCTGAGTCGCCTGTTTTTGCTTTGTCTGTCAAAGAACTTTGCAAGCTCTGTTTTTAACAAGGTGCTATATAAATAAAGTTACTAGTATGAGCATCCACGAACAACGAACCAACAAGAGCCCAGCCGAAAGCATGACACTTATACACACAGGACTAACGAGGGGATGAGGCACAGGTGAACACAAGAGACCCGAAACATGACCAAATAAGGTGGGGACCACAAAAGGGAAGGAAACACTGGAGACACACAGGAAACACAGGCAGCCCAGGAAACAAGAAACACACAACACAAGTCAGAGTCCATTTAGAAATCACTAAACACAAGTGGAAGATTGTAGTTTTTGGTGGAGCCGATGCCTTCAGTTTAACGAAACCTAACGTAGAGAAGTGTTCCTCTTTTTTGCCTTCTTCTTCTTCTTCCTCCTCTTCTTCTGCCCACTGAGAAGGTTTTAGCAGGGCTTCAACATCTGGGAAATCACAATGAAACAACCTCACACTCTCACACACACACACACACACACACACACACACACGTTTGAGTCGCCAGAGTGCAGCATGTGCACATAAACAACCCTAATGTCTGCACTGCAAACTCTGCACACAGTCAGACGTCAGCGTGGACTAAACTCTGCATCACTTTTCATTCTTCTTTCAAGCAGAAAAAGGCATTCGGTGACCACGTCTTCCTCACCAAAACACACGCTTGCATTTACGTGCTGGAAATTAGACTGCAATTTGCAACATTCTGCCTCATCCGTGTCTAAAAAGTAAAAACACACAGTCTCCTAGTTTGAACGCACAACACGTAGCACCGATCTTCATTCCTCGATGGCCTCTGTGAACCCAGTTTGCAGAAATTCTCTCCTCACTCCTTGATTACAGTCTAAATCAAAAGACCGTGAAGCGACTGCAGACTGTACAGGACTCGGCTGCTGGGCTTTTCTAACATCACAGCCGATTTAGCCTCTTCACTTTGGCTCCCGGCGTTTGTTTACTTGTTTTTTGTTTACTTGTTTGGTAAGTGCTCTACAAATAAATAATTATTATTTTGCAATTGCATTGGAATGAGGTGGCGTTTCACCATGTCTGCCAGCCCCAGGGCGGTGTCACGTGACGGACAGACGTGCACAAAGATTCTCTCCCAGCTGTGATGCAACACAGGACAGACGGTGTGATGCATGCGAACGTGTGGCCAAATGCAGAAGGCCAGGTGGAGCATTGCAGCATTTCTCATACATGTCTGCAACAAAAAGGTCCATGCGGTAAAGAGGCGCCGTTCCTTCCGTTGGAATTTTGATTTATGCAATAACGACAATAAAATGGAATATAAGCTGCTTCAAAGACATTAGTGATGCCTGCTGCAGTGCTGCGGTTATATAATGAGGGACAACGTGTTGCTAATGTGTTCGGGCACGAGAGTTGATCCCGACACATTAAAGTGTTTTGGATGTCAGGCTAACAGCTTCATGCTGGTAAAGAGAACTGAAAAAAGTGAAGTAGAGCAATGCCGGTCGCCAATGGCGCAGTGCAATTTGGATGTGAGATTACAGGTTGTGTTTGGTTTTGTTCGACTGGTAGGATCAACTCTCGCGCCAGAGACGGCCAACATTTATATTCTCACCGCACGGTGACGATAAAGACAACGGCTCTGCTTTATCGCGTGGATTGTGCCACCTTGCAACTAAAGTAATTCCAGTAATGCAGTCAAAAGCGCACACGTGTAGGGTGTTTTTGCACGTCTGATCCATCTTCCGCAGACGTGTCCAGACATCCAGCGCTCACTGTGTCCAACAGGGACGTCTGATCGTGGGGCTGACGGTCGCTCACAGACCTTCCACCTCCATGAGGCGGTGAGTTCCTCCGTGAGGTTGAGAATTGAGAGTAAGGTGGAAGGAAACGAGAGAGAAACTATTCATCGAGTTCGAGGGAGAGAAACTATTCGTGAAACTTGAAAGATGTGGTGATTTATTTCATTTTGCGTAAAAGCACTGAAGGGTGGCCCACAATTTAGTCAACTTGTGTTGTGCTGATGAGGATCTCTCTGTTTCTGTCAGGACCTGCTGCAACATCAGGAAGCCGTGAGCTGATTGGCTGAGGGGACAGCGAAACAAGGAAGTGATTGCAAAATATAACATTTCTCTGGGGCAGAGGAAAAAACCCAAAGGGGTTAATTAAATATGAATGAGTGGAGCTAAAGAACAGTTAATCAGGGACGCAGTAAGTCCTTTTGTTTCCTTGAGGCTGAAGTTTTGGGCTACACAATGCTGCCTGCAAGGCGTTATTTTAATTTATTAACGTGGTAATTTTCAAAGGAACATCCTGGAATTTATCTGCATGTATGTTTAATAATAATTTGTTTCCAGAGGTGAAATATTGGGTGAAGTACTGGGCTACATGATGTGCCTGTAGGGTGTTATTTTACCTTTTGAAAGTGGTTTCTGTCAAAGGAACATGCTGAAATTTATCTGCATTTATGTTTAATAATACAAACAGCTGGACATTGCTGGAAAGAATAACCAGAAATCCAGTTTGAAAATATTTACTTTTACTATTTTTAATTATTACTACTTCAGAGGGCTGAGTTGCATCAGCAGCTCAGCTGATGTTTTGTGGTTTCTGTCTTTTTTCGTCTTTCCTTTCTCTCGCTGTGAACTGAAGAATACCCTGTTGACCGTAAATGGCAAAGACTTTATGACGTGAGGCTGCTTTCATGTTTAAACCACACAACAAATATTTTGGCCGATTTTTGTTCTGTGGAAATCAGCTGTATATATGATGCTTTTGGACGAGTTGTCCTCGTGGCCTGTTGAAATAACACGGGGTCATCGGCCCTCTTTAGAGGAATCTGAAGGGGAAAGTAATAACTCAGTTTGTCAGATCAACACGCGTTTATGCATCTTTGTGTGTGTGTGTGTGTGTCAAATAAAAGGACAGAAAGACAAAGTGAGTGTGGCCGTGTGAGAAAACGAGAAGCACGTAGACAGGAAGATGGAGCCAGACACACATGGAACCTCC
>JAVQJF010008726.1:0-15000 GCA_036023855.1 Gadopsis marmoratus | reverse complement strand
AGGCTCGCAGTGTCAATAAGAAAACTTTCTAATACTTTTCATATAATTTTGGTGTAAATGTGACTTATAGCTAATGAGCTAAAACGTGTTATTTCTATTGTGGTATACACAGTTTTGACCAAACACATTGTCGGAACAGCTTCCTCTCAATAGTTTGAATTATTATTTATTCAGCTCTTACTTTTGAGCTATGAATCTCCTTCACCTAAAGCACCTATTGCTAAACAAGCTGGCACAGGGGGCATGTAGAGACTGACCACATTTGAGAATAAAAGGGGGGCTGATCAGATGCCTTTGTGACTTCCAAACAGCCTTCCTCATCATATCTCTTATTGGCAGTCTGTGCAGCTTCATTAGCATATCTAATTCATACATCGCTCACATAAAGTGTTGAGTTTGAGTTGTCAATATTT
The DNA here is from genome assembly GCA_036023855.1 of Gadopsis marmoratus. Taxonomy (NCBI): domain Eukaryota; kingdom Metazoa; phylum Chordata; class Actinopteri; order Centrarchiformes; family Percichthyidae; genus Gadopsis; species Gadopsis marmoratus. The sequence continues at coordinate 14,587 of JAVQJF010008726.1, read as the reverse complement.
CATTTATCCTCCATTTGCACAACCAGTGTGTTTGTGTGAGAACGGGAGCAGGTGCATTGTGTGTGTGTGTGTGTGTGTGTGTGTGTGTGTGTGTGTGTGTGTACTGCGTATGTGGTCATCAAGGTGTGTGGGTGTGATAAGAGGACAGTTAATGATTCAAATGTGATTAGATTTGGATCAGGATCACTATGGATGTGTTACTTGCATTAGGTTGGAGTGCAAAGTTTAAGGCCAATGTCTCACATGGTTCCAGCAGCACTAAATTATCTACACCATAAATCTTGAACATAGTAACAGATTGCAGAGTATTCATACCCATGTTTTTGAACAGTGAATGGCAGGGATGCCCACAGTTTGCATTGCAGTTGCAAAGTGAAAGAGTAAAAATGAAAACTAAAAAAAGTGAAGTTGCAGCAGATAAGAGCATCACATTCTGACTAACTGTATTCAGTCTGTGTGGTCTGGTTTATTGTTATCATTCTAATATATTTGCAAAACACACCATACAGCATCACACTGTGATAAATGATAAATTGATGATTGAATGATAAAGTCCTGGACTTATTAACATCGGTTACCCAGGCACATGTCTTATTTAGCAACCATGAGAAACTAAAATTACAAATGACAAACACTCTAGTGATGGTTGCATTAATCCTTGTTACATTTTATCACAAGTACTGAACTTTGCTATGCTTCAAGTCACATCCATTACAGAGTAATGATGAGTTGTGTGAGAATGGAACAGAATAAAGTAGTTCAGTCAGCAGCAGTTCCAGAGAGGAGACACTCTGCACTCAACTGGAAAACACACCTTATTTGTATTAATGTTAACATTGCTACAACTATTGCTTTACATCTCTATGTGGAACTGTACTGTGCTGCTGTGTGTTCTCTTTCTTCCTGCTCTCACTCTCTCACTCTACCCTCCGCCCCTCTCGTGATGTTCTGCTAGTGTCTGCGCTGTCTGCGCTGACATGTTAACTCAGTTGAGGCGTCATCATACCCGCCTCATCCTTTAGTTTCCATCCATCCATTTTCCACCGCTTATCCGGGGCCGGGTCGCGGAGGCAACAGGCTAAGCAGGGTCATCCACACGTCCCTTTCCCCTGCAACGCTTTCTAGCTCTTCCCGGGGGACCCCAAGGCGTTCCCAGGCCAGTTGGGATATATAATCCCCCCAACCCACACACACACAAACACAAACCCACACACACTGTATCCATCGTTTTAATCATAGTGGGCGTGCACATCCACCCACGGTGTCATATCAAACACACCCGTGGTCTTGCAAGATCAACCCACACTCAATCTTATTCCCTCTCTCTCTCTGTCACACACACACACGTGCACGTGCACACACACGCACACACTCGCAGAGTCAGGTCGTGCCCTTCTCGTGTTTCCTTTGACACACGGTAACAGATTCCGCTGTAGCTCTACGCCTCAGCTAAGTGGCCTCACCTTTCACTGAAAACAAATCACTCGCTTTCTCTCCTTCTCACTCACACACACGCACACTTCCACCTCCAGCTCTCTCTTTCCACACACTCTCATCGTCTCTTGCCATTTTCTCCTTCACCCTCTCTCTCTTCATCTTCCTCGTCTCCGACCTCCCTCCTCTCTCTCCCAGCTGTCTCCCATGGGTGCTCTCCTCTTCCTCCCCGTCACTCAGCCCATCATCCTTTTATTTCCCTCCCATCTCCCCTTTTCCCGTTGCCTCCCCTCCTTCTCTCAGTTTTGTTAACCTGGTCCCATCTCTGTGACACGTGTCAGATTATAAGAGTCATTGGAATTAGTCATTTTCATCTCTTATTAAAATAAATGTATTATTGTTAGTAAAATAAAAATGCTCAGTGGATACAAAGTCTACATTTTAATTGTTATTAATGTATTAGATGTGTTAGATCAGTGATGATCATTGTAGAAGTAGTAGTATAGTTAGTAACAATTCTGGTTCTAGTAGTAGTATATTGTTTTTAACTATAATACAGAATTATAAAGATTATTATAATTATGATCATATCTGTACACATAATATAAATCTTTCTATTGCTATTATTATCAATCTTATTATTAATATTTTAAATATTTGGTTTGCTTTCTTTTGAGAAACATTTGTTATTTCAATTATTATTATCAATATTGGAGGATATATAGTTTGTAGTTTAAAGTATGTTTATTGCATTTTATTTATTGAAATGAATCACTTTGTTCTGTTTGTGGTTGTGGTTATTATTATTACCATTGTTGCCCTGTTCTGTCCCTGAAGCAGCTTAATTCATCATGTCTGACAGAAGCATATTGTCCATAATCGGTCCAGGTCTTCATTATGAAATAATCCAACCCAAAATTGTTAAATTGTGCATCATTTTATTCACATTTCTCCAAAATGGTTCATATATTTTACCTATTTTACCTATGCAGTCACTATTATTATTAGTGGTGGTGGTGGTAGGAGTGATAGCAGTAGTAGTATTAGTAGTAGTTTGTTCTTGTATTTTTTCCTTTTTGTTCCCCATGTTCTCCTTTAACTTGCCACCTCCTTTTCTCAATCTCCCATCCACAGGCTGCCACAGGAACATGTGTACGCTTGCACACACACACACACACACACACACAGTCATCTTGTTCTCTGGATAGCCTTTTGTTAGCTGCCCTGTATATATTTTTTGTGCTGTCCTGTCAGCGGTCTGTCTTTTGTCTTGCAATACAAAAAAAAGAAGAAAATACCAGTAAAATAAAGACATAGAAAGGCCATGTAAATTGTCTAAATGATTAATACTCATGCTCTCATGCTTTATGACAGATAAAAATTGTTTGTACATCTTCACTAAGCAGGGCATTGTCCTTTACTGCCTCAGCTAATATTTAATATTTAAATGATGTTCAATGATAGCATATTGCATTATTAAATGTATTTAGCTGATGTTTTTATCTAAAGCAACTTACAATAAGTGCATTCAACCATGTGGATACAACCCAAACATTGCCTAAATCTAATCTAATCTACCTATCTAATATGCTGAACCACTTTGGTTCAAGTTTGTTTTTATGGGTGTATGTGGATTAGTGGTTAATGCATCTGTTTAATTACGACTTTGTATTTTCCAAAGTCTTGAATAGCAGAACATTTTTCTTCCTGAAGAGAATAAAACCCAGTAAAAATTATGTTGTTATTTATTTCTTTAAGGATTTTATTAATAAATAGCTAGACTCAAAGCACAAAGCAGTTTGAGGTGAACCCCCATGTAATGTGCATCTAGCTGCTTGAAGGACACAGGCCACCACTTGTTTACTACTCTACTTGTTCTCTGCATCTCTGCAGCTGTACCGAGGCCATCTATAGAGGAAGACTGCCCTCTAGAGGTGACTGATTAAAATCCTCTGGAGGAGGCTGCTGTCAGCTGTTGAACATGGAAACAGGACAGAAAAAGAAAGGTGATACCTTAGAGTGCAGTTAAGGGAGGTAGAAGGTTTTGGTCTCAGGGAGCTGGACTGCATTCTGTCCTACATCCTTCTCTCACTGGCTCCCTGCACAGTGTGGATTGGTTGTCTTAAATATTTGCACAATGTTAAGCAAAAACTGTCCTGTGAACCCTGGGTTTCCCAGTTTAAAGTGAAAGAACAGAGCCCTGACCTCAAACCCATGTAACAACTTTGGCATGAACTGGAACACAGACTGTGAGCCAGACCTTATCACCCAACATCAGTGTGGGACCTGGAAAGCCGGAGATGTTAGGCCCGCCGTAGATATGTTGACCTTTCTCTTCTGTGGTATCCATCCATGAATATAGATTTCTTGTGATTTGTCCAGGTTTTGACATACCTGTCTGAAAGTTCTACATCCACCTCAATACACTTGAGCTGAAAGGAATTTAGTGTTGAAAATGTATATAAAAAATTCCCCATTCAGAACTTAGAGTGAACAATTGTTCATTGGAAGTAGTTTCTCCCAAAGAAATAGACCCCATGAAAATTGGTGGTGAGATATGAGTGTAATATTAATAATTCTTCTTTGACACGTGACCACGATAAGTGGGATCATACCATTCGAGGTGTCCATTAGCACAGCGGAGGGCGTTATCTCTTACATAGATCCTGTTGGCATACTGTTACACTTTTATACAATGGCCATTCTATCTTGTTGGCTTTTATTTTGATAAATGTTTTTTTACTTCCGTGTCACCTTTCTGCCTTTCTCCATTCTTTAATTCATACATACATTTATATACTGTACATATCCACCTGCTTCATGTATGAAGTCACCTTTTACATGAATCCTTTATTTATTCCAGTACTCTCTGCAATCTGCACCCTTGCACTGTTGTATTCTATAATTTACAGAACCAGGTTGGCTTGTATTGTATGTTGTTGCTTTTATAGTATGTATTTATATGTGCATCTACATTTTTTACTTACTTGTATTTGTTTTACTGTGTTTGATTGCACATTGTCTTTGTTCAGCATTTTTTTTATATATATATATATATATGTATACGTATATATATGTATGTATGGGGGGGAGTCAAATTCCTTGTATGTGTATACTTGGCCAACAAAGCTGATTCTGATTATCAAGAGCAATGGGTCCCATGTTGGGGTTGCCTGGTAAACGGGAGGGGCTGGAGATGGATGGATGGATGGACAGATGGATGGATGGATGGACAGATGGATGGATGGGTCAGCAGAACATCAGATCTGAAGGTGGTGCTGATGGTCACCCATAGCCAGGTAGTTCTTATTTTAAACATTTAAACCTATAAACCTCAACCTAGTGCTTATTTGAATTCAACCCTGGTCTCTCCCTAAACCTAACCAAACCTTAATGAGAGCATTGTCACATCATAAAACAGATCAGATTTTCAAAAATCATTTGTAGGATTCAAGATTTTGGAAGAGTGAGACAGCTGATCCTGCTGATCTGGGCATTAGATCAGAACATGCTAACAGGCATTGGTCAGGAGGGCAGTATTTATTTTGTTGGAAAAAACATACCTAATTTTTCAGATTTTCATTTAAACTTTGCTTTTTATCGTGTGAATAACTGCAGAACTTTCCTCTTGGGCCTGTAAAAAGCATTGAAATAAAACAGGCTGAGAAGAGTCACTTTTACATGTATCATGCTCTCTAATGGAGGTTGCAAGTAGTCCAGGTTTGTGCAGGAAAAAGCTGTTCCTGTTAAGTTATTTAAATGTAATTTTGATGAATAATTTAAGACAGATGTTTCAAAATTGGGAAAAATAAATCCTATATGATCTACCTGATTAGAATCCACTGGTGGAAAGTGAGAAAATAAGTTTTTCTGAAATTGGGCAAACATTTAAATTGCTTTTTGAATTATAAGGACTTTAAAATCTTGTTTTAACCAGATACTGCTGGCAGGAAACCTGCAGATGCTGATGTTTGCTTTGTTGAAAGGAAACGTCACTGGTGCCTTGCATGAAGAAGGAAAGGATGACTAAATAGAAGAAAGAGATGAAGAAAGTGGGATGTGTAAAGACAAACAGAGACAGACAGACTGGAGATTTCGTGAACAGGGAAGAGAAAATAAAATAAACGCCTTTTCTTTCTTTTCCTTGAACTCCTTGACTTCCTGTCGCTCTCCCATCGCTGTCACACACACACACACACAGGTACACACAGTGAGTTAGCGTCAAAGCTCTGCAGACAGACAGAGAATGAATGAATGAATGAATGGATGTTCTTAAGCTAAATTCTCGTTGCCCAGCAACTGACACACATACAATCACACACACACAATCGTACACACACACACACACACCTCATATTATTCTTACTCTATGCAGTATTTCGTTCACTATACCTCTCCTTCACCCAATCTGTCTTTAATTCCTCCATCACATGTGTTGGAGGGGGACAGATATTTGTGGAGGTGGTGTCCCACCATCGCTCTGTCAACGTCTTTTGTTATCTGGACACGACGTCTCAGCACTTTCTGTGCCCTTTGATGTGCATCCCACGCTTCTTTTTACAATCTGTGCCTGTCTGTCTGTCTGTGTGTGTGTGTACATGAGTTTTCCATGTCCGTTTCTGCATTTGAATGCTGTATTTGCAAGCTGTGTGTGTGTGCAGTCAGCATGGCTCTAGGCCCTCATGCGTCAGAGGGCCTTTCTCTTTCTGTGGCCCCTGAGCAAACATATTAAGAACTACCTTATCACTGCTTATACACCCAGGGCCACACACAACACACACACACACCTAAACACACACACTGCATTCACAAATAGATAGCTTTGACTCCAAACCCACAAAGCTTGCCACCAACCTCCCCAAATGTCACAGATCCATCGAGGAGGAAGAGGTGGAGCTAGATAGCCCTTCTGGCCAGCCATTGGCTGACATTTGAGCCATCAGTCAGTCATTCAGGAGCAAACTCAGGGTTATAAATGCCAGATTGGTCGGGTGCATTAGGAAGAGGAACACATCTGACACACTTTTGACAAGCCTTCTTCAAGAGGCGCATTCATGGAACTTTGTTACAGATAAAAAGAAAGATATTCAGCTGTAACGTTGAGAAGACGTGGAGCTAAAGTTGACGAATACCACCGTCTGGTTGAAAAACAGAAGAAAAGCGTACAAACTTCTTGACCTATCACAACTGAAGAGGTTCTCCAGAATTTTGGAATTGACGGAGCCTCAAAGGACAAGTGACTAAAAGAACTGAAAGCAAAAGAATAGGAGGTATCTAAAAAAAGCTGTCTGATTTCACATCAATAGACCAACTTTAAAACCACCTTAGCTAATGTCTGCACCATCAGCAACATCTCCAACATCAACAGGAAGTCCAAAGCATCTGGAGGATGAGTTGAGCATAAGAAGAAACAACACAGTTTGAGAACCTATATTGGAGAAGTCTTCTTGGAACAAAAGCGGAGCTCAAAACATCAGAAGAAAGTCGATTCACTTCATACAGTCATAGTAACTTACAATTCTTTCCGAGCGCTCAGTAACAGCCGCCATGCTGACCAGTGAAGCACTAGTGTCTGTGATGAACATGGTCATGATGGTGCTGATGATTCTTGGGACAGAAGTGGAGGCTGCACCCTCCGAGAGAGGTAAGGAAGCGGTTGTGGTTGCGGTTTAAAAGAGCAGTCACTCATTGTTGGTCCTTGACGGGACACAAACTGTAGTCTCCCATATGAAAACTGGATGCCACACACTCCTTCTTAAAGGACACACTGGATGTAAATTACAAATGGTCCAATTTGAGCATAAATCCGACAGGGTACAAGAGTGTCCTGTCCAAGACAGGCAGCAGCATAGACGACACATTTTCAAACATAAAACCCACATAAAACAAATTACAGACTTATAAAATATCAAATCATTCTAAACAGTGAAAACATCCTTCGTCCAAGTCTTAAAATCACTTTAAAAGCGTCCAATGAAACCTGCTCCCGAAGATTCAGGTGACTTTGCAGCTGATTTTAGGCTGAGGGAGCAGCACATTTAAAAGCCCTTTTTCCCAGTTCAGTACGGACTTTGTGGACAGATAAAATAAATGAGTCCCGTAAGTGAAGTCAGTAATTTCCCCCACTGTGTTTCAGGATTTAGGCTCGCAGGTAGGAAGGAAGCAGTCCAGGAACAGCCTTATAAATAAAAGTATGCCAATGTTTAAGTCTACGAATGGACAGAGCAGACCATCCAACCCGAGCATGCAGAGCAATGGTGAGAAAGTGCCTTGAGATTAGAGATGAATCTCAGTGCTCCATGATAGACAGTATCCAGCATGTGTAGAGATTGTGAAGATGCATACATGTATATACAGCGCTTTGGGAACCGTTTCGGTTGAAAAGCGCTATATAAGAAAGAGTCCATTTACCATAATCCAGTACAGACATAAAGGTTGCATCAACGAGTTTCAATTTAGCTTCAAAGGAGACGCAAGAAGCACGTTTTTGAAAATGAAACCCGGTTTCAACTTTAGTCTTTTCACCAGTTGCTGAATGTGAGGCTGAAAAGAGAATGAGTCATCAATTATAATTCCGAGATACTTGTATTGAGATACAGATTCAATGTCAGAGCCCTGAAAAGTGGTGATAGTTGACAGTTAAGTGACTTTGCATTTGAAAACATCATGAACTTTGTTTTGTCAGCATTCAAAACAAGTTTTAAATCACACAGGGTACGTTGTACAATATTACAAGCGAGTTGTAGCTGACAAATACACTGGTTTGGTGTGGACGCAGAGCAATACATCACAGTATCAGCATAAAAATGAAAATTTACATTAGAAACATTTATTTACATTAGAAACACTTATGGCCCGAGTGGCAGGACCAACATAAACCATTATAAGCTATCAAGTTGATTATTGAAGGTCACTCGAGTTGGTGGAAGGTTTTCGGCAGCTGCTAAATGTTCAGCTATGGAAGAATAGAGAGTGAGGTCAGAACCTTATTCTAAACTCACAGCCTCATGCAGCCTTATTTGAATCAGCTACTATTTGGTGAAAGATTAAAAGTAGTGATATGTATCTGTGGCATACACATCATTTATCTGTCAGCTATACATGAATAATATGGGCTTCAACAAATACAGAGAAATATTCATTGTGTTCATGCTATAGCACAATTATGGAATAGAGGTTTGGCTTGAAGTGGACTGTTGGCGCTCAAACTATCATCAGACAAGTGTAAGAGACACTGTTTGAAACTGTTCAAAAGAACAGGAATGTTGTAATTCCAGGATTTTCTGGTTCAGTGTGACCTGCTGACACTCATTTAATTCCTTACAAAACGCTTCAGAAAGTTCAGTTGCTCCGAGTGTGTGTGTGTGTGTGGAGGTGTCATTTTGTCTACACACAAACACACTGAGCTACATTGTTGTGCGAAAACTCAGACGTCATTATGCACACACATAAACACAACTCATACAACTCTTATGTCATAGCTGAAGGTCCTATAGTAACTCTTAGCAACCAGCAAAGCAGTGGAATCCCACCAAAATAGCTTGTGTGTGTGTGCGTGTGTGTGTGTGTGTGTGTGTGTGTGTGTGTGTGTGTGCGCGAAGCACTACTTGAGGTCATGTGTATACAGAGACATCATCAAATTATAGACCTGAACTCAGACAGCTCTTTCTTCCAAAACTGTATTCTGACTTAGTCAAAGGGATTGGATTCTTCTTTAACCCAGTAAGGCAACCGCTCGAAAAACATGGCCACCGTGCATATACAGTGCCTTCTTCTCAATTATGGTGTGAGTCTTTTGATGTAGTATCCATACCAGTTATGAGGAAATAGACTTTGCAATTGTGGCATGTCTACTATGTATAGTTGGCTGTTAAAAATGCCTTTTAAAGTGTTTATAATGGACAAAAGTATCCAAACTATAATGGTCTGCAGAAGGGTATCATTCCGTGTTCTGGCAGGGCCCAAGGCACGTCCACTGTATCTTTTCCAGGACCACAGCCTCTTTTTAGGATGAGTTAAAGGGAAACTCCATTATTTTTAAAACCTCAGCCCTATTTTTTACAAAAATGTACCTACCATTAGTTTTGGAACTGGTCCAGTAGATCGACTCCACCGGCATCACGGGCTGTAATGGCTGCAGTGTAATCCTTGTGGGCAATTGTGCTCAGTTGTACTCATCCTCTCACAAGATGTCAGGGCGAGACTTTTCCTTGAGCGAGACATTCTGCGTCTGGCTAATCAAAAAGGATCTTACTTTCTAACAAACGGCATCTCTAGAGATCCTTTCCATAATGTAGTCAGCTGCTTAAAATAACAGCCTGAGCCTGTCAGTAGCAAAAACAAGCACTTTTAGTGGACAATTGCAGCCTGTCCGAAGGCGTGGAGGTGATCTACTGAACCAATTCCAAAACTCATAGTAAGTATAAAAATACCGGAGTTTCCCTTAAAATAACTTATAATAAAGGGGGGAAAAAAATGTTTTGTGTGTGTTACTGTAATTTTTTTTTCCCAGGCGTTTCGAAACATCTTCTTCCCAGTCTCACTCATACATCAGCTGTGCCAGAGAGGGCTTCAGTAGTACATCCAAGCCAGCACCTGAAACACTGGCTTCTGAGTACAAAAGAGGCTGGAGTGGATGGGACAACAAGAATCAGTGACAAATCCACAAGAAGGGCTGTCACTGCGGGCATCAGGGCAGGGGCCAACCCTGAGCCAGCCAGCCCAGATAAACGAGCCCAGATGCTGAAGATGATCTCAGCCATGGAGGAGCTGCACAAGAGCACACTGAGTTCACGGATCACCTTCATACCACGAGGTAATGATACTGTGAGCATGTTAGGTTTCCTAACTGAAGACATTTTGAAACTCCATGAAACAGAAGAGTGTGGGGTTGAAGTCCATGGAAAGATGTGAAACGAGGATTCAAAATGAATCAGGGAAAGCAAACCTTGAGGTGAGGACATGTCCACTTGAGCTTTGAATATTTCAGATAGAGCAAAACATTAGCAGTGGTCTCAAATTGTATGACACCTTGCAAAAGTGCTCCAAAGAGCAAATTCAAATTCATCTGCATGAAGCAAAATTCACAATTGCTTCACGTGTTGTGTACAGTTGCACTTCATGTGACCAACAGGTCGGGGGCCCCTTAAAGGCCACAGTGGAAACTACTTTCGTGTTCTCTGGCAATATGTTCTGCCATACTTATACTGACACTGAAGTACAATTGCAGTGTTCCTGTATTAGCACTCAACATTGCAATTACACGTAATCACATTTGAAGTCATGCAGTGTGGCTCTAGGGATGGTGATGTTGGTCAGCTGGTTGACCACTTGAATGGATTGTCATGACATTTTGTACAGCCAGTCATGATCCCCAGAGGATCAATCCTACTAACTTTGGTTTTCCTCAGACCTTTCATCTTGTGTCATCAGGAGGTCAAAATGTCTTTTTGCTCAACGTTTGCTGGTATTTAGCTGAAAGCACTGCTGCGCCGAAGTACAGCCTCAGTGGCTGAGGACTCTTGTTGCAAGTTAATACAATTTAAATGTTTCTGGCTTTACTTTTTTATTTCAGGGAGGTTTCACTGAGAGCGCTCTCTGTTGCAGAATGTTTGACACCCTGATGACACTCAACGGCTACTTGCATTCACACCTAGAAGCTGTCCAATACACCACCCGTCTAATTTAAAGGCCAATGAACAGCCCCACTGGACTTCAATGGTGGAATGAGGGAGGGGCAGGCATTGATAAAAATGTCCTCAGGCAGTTTCAAACACTGGACATGTTGTTATTTCTTTATTCTTTATTTGAACAGGGGCCGTGCACAAACAACTTTAACCTCCATATAAAAGATAAAGATATAAAAGATGTTGCGATGTGCACCTTAGCTAACTGACAAGATACGGACAAAATTTCCCATCTCTGACATAAACACTACACACTTGTACTGCTCATCACGGTCAGCGGGGGCTGAAACCTTTCCCAGCATTTGTTCGACAAACGCCCTACGACAGGTTTCTCTGCTATCTAGTGTTTCTTTATCTCCACATGAACGCAGGCCTGAGCCAATGTGCTGCTCTATATCAGGAGCATTTTCACTAAAGCCTGTTATGTTTTTCATTTCAGCAAATGGAAGAAATTCAGGAAGAAAAAATAAAGTGGTAAGCTAAAATATTTGCACTTTTTGCAATTTCAAAAGGAATTTATTCCCTTGATTGTTTCTTTTTGGTTTTTGCTGACTAACTATGCCAGAACTGGTATTTGAAGACTGGTTATGCTAAACATAAACTAATGTTTTCTGTTGGCTTAAAGTCTTGATTCATTTGGGTCCAAAGAATGGTGCTAGAAAAATAGTGACTAAAATATAAATCAAGAAATTATACAACAGTATGAATAGGAATTAAATACGTCCAAGGACGACAGAACGGGTACCATCAACTAATGTTTTGTGTAGGTGCATTCCTGAAAGGTTTACAAGGATGCAGGTAGTTCAGAATACTTGTTTTCAGTAATCACCCCCTCTTGTACTGCTGTGGTTGAAGCCTCCTGCTGGGGAGGAAGGGGTGAAGCCGACCACCGCAGCCCCAGCAGCAGTCGACAGCACAGCGTCCAGAGCAAGTGCAGATATCATCGTCCCCAGTCTAACTGGCCGAAACGTCAAGAAGTCCCTCTCACCTCAGACCAAGAAGACCAACAAAAGAGGTGAAAGTCAAGAGCCAAATCTTTTCCTTACCTTAGTATCTTTCCAAGGAATTACAGCAGAATTTGCTGCAAGAGCATTGTAAGCTGAAGAGCACCAACATGGTGACCACCCCAGCCCCATTTCCTTTTTTAAAATACATACATTAATCATTTTCAAAATACTTTATACAAACAGGATTTGACTATGCACTTAAAATATTTTTGGGCAAAAACTAAGAGAGTCCATCATTGGTCCAAATGCCCATGGCCCTTTGCTCATCCCAAGTGGGTCTTAGTGCCCCTCTGGTTGGCCCTACTGTAATATAAGCCTGTGCACAATGGTGGTGTCCCCTTTTTGGCTGTCTACATTATGGGGAATAGTACATATAAATAACACCACAATTTACATGGTGGATGACTACAAAGAGAAGACCAAGCTATATAAACAGAAAGTGCAGGCTACCTAATAAGGAAGTTAAAGATGAACAATCCATTATCTGCATCAAACAATGTCCAAAACTACTATAATACATGTTGTAATAAACCAGAATTATCCGTTCAACTCTTAGTGGAAAGTGGGATGCAGCCTCGTCAAGCAACAGTCAGAATGAGAGTTGCGAGTGTTAAAACTGTTTTGCAACTGAATGTTCTTCTTGTTCTCTGTCTCCAACAGTGTGTTTCTGGAAGTACTGCTCCCAGAACTGATTGTCTCTCAGCCAGTGACCTTTCCACCATTGGTGCACCTCCATACTCTCCCACCTTTTTCTCCTCACCCACCCATCATCTTCTCCCATCCATCCATCTATCCGTCCGTCCATCCGTCCATCTGTCCATCCGTCCAATCAACCCCCTCATGTACAATGTTTCAAAGTGTGTGAGCCCTGAGTGATGCAAATTCACAGTTACAGTAATTGCCGGTTACTATTGAACCATGTGGCATAATCCAAGGGACAATGAAATGTAATAAGTAAAAGAAATATTATTTTACTGATTTTTTTCTGATGTACATGCTATTAGGTGAACCCCATTCTTTAGTCCAGATTTGTTTCTATGCTAGATGTCAAGCGATCCCTACTATTCCTTGGCTGGGACCATTAACTTCCTGGTGACCTACAACACACGACTCCCATTAAAACCACAAATTGTCATTTTTAGACTTTGTTTTTGCAACTAGGTGGATTTTAATATGTTTGGACACAGCTAGTCTAGCAGTTTACAGCCTTTATTCTAAGCTAAGCTAATTGGCCGTAGCTTCATATTTACTGAACTTGTCCTTTAACACGGCTGGCAATGGTGTGAACAGACCCTGCAGAATTGTATCAGCTATGTCTATAAAATTGGTTGGTTGGATTTACTGGTATAAAACTTTAAGATGTTGAAATTAAGCTGGAGTGCAGAACTTTTGTTTGCTCCTTCTGGCAGTGAGAGTAACTACACAGTGACTGTGGATGCATGATGCATGGCTACAGGGGGGCTGACCCCATCAAAACCCAAGTTCCAAGACAATAATGTATTATTGTTATTATTATTAATAATTTATGAGTGAATGTAACAGCCACATGGCCTACTGCAAATAAGCCATCGGAAGCTCATATTGCCTGAACCCTGGTTTCATCCAACCATCTATCCATCCATCCATCCCTCCATCCCATCTTGCTTCTTCTCCTCTGCCTTTTCTTTGACCTCTGAGTGCTGGGAGACTGTTGCCTTGACATCAGGAAGCCCCACACCTCCCCCCACACAGGCGCCAGCCGTGACTCGGACCTTTTCATTCACCCATTAGTTAACAGTACTGACCAATCAAAGAAGACGATGTGTGCCCGTGGCCAGGCGCATGAACAAACACCCCTGTTAACCATTTATTTTCTTTATGAGACAGATACACGTCGTTCTTGTATGTGTGTGCCAACTTTAAAATAAAGTTGATTTCTAGCATGGCAAAAACCAATGTGACAATAAAGATTGATATTTTATTCTGATACAGTTACACTCTCTTTAGTTGGTCGACATGCTAACAGACTCTGAGGCCACCTGCTGAATTATGTCCGGTGAGAATGATGAACTTCAATTCTACATGAAAAAATGCATAAACAGTAGCTCCTATTAGTTTTATTTAAATGCTACATTTAATAAATCTCCCACCATGTGTGAACCAGAGAGTCCTAATGCTCCTTGAAGTGAGAATTATGTCTTCAAATTTAAATGGTATGCTCTTGGTCGAGGGAGTGGGGGCTTTGAAGTGCAAAATACAACAAGATTTAGCATTTTGTTAATCTTGGTTGTGGTTTGTTGCTTATGACTCAACAAGGTGTGACGTCGCAGGAGACAGGCCACCTAGCCGACGCTCGGTGAAGAGGTGTGGTGCGAGGAAACCCAACAACAGCTCCGCTAAACTTAAAGAAGGGTTAGGGTTAGGGTTATTGCAACCACCTCTTTTATTAAACAAACACAAAACACTTGGCGTAGAGCAACA
>JAVQJF010008699.1:0-16410 GCA_036023855.1 Gadopsis marmoratus | reverse complement strand
GCAACTGTACATCTCAGCTGAACCAAATGATACTGCAGCTGTAAATTCCATTACTACCCGTCTTTTGGCAATAAATAACTGGATTAGCAATAATTATTTGCCTTCAAGAACACTCCGATCAGCAGTAACAGTAGTAAGAAAATCTGGGATGCAGCCTTTATCAATTATGCCCCAAAGCTTTGGAACAAACTGCCAACAGATATCAGGGAAGCCAGCTGCTACACATCTTCGAGAGCAAACTTAATACTCACTTTAGCCTTTATTTAGCTATCTGCTATTAGCTTTTTAGTTGCTTTTAAACATTATTTTAAATTTTGAGGAAAAAGCCGGACCTCGGCCCGTATATAAACATAGTTAGAGCTCCCGACAGCACACAGGTGATGAGCGTTGGCAGTTAAAATCTGCGCTCCCGGTTGAGGGAACTCAACTGCAGTTACCATCTACTGAGAAAATAATCCTTTTGAATAACAGGTGAATAACGACTTGGCTCTGGACGGCGCCACCCAGGGACGCTGGGGCGTGAAAACTGAAAAATGAACTAGAGATAAATAAAACAAAATAAACTAAGAGGGGGAAAGTGGACCTTCGGCAATAAACAACATCCGGAGCTCCTAGGAAAAATAGCCTCTGACGAGATCATTAAATATATAATGGAGGAGCAGGCGAAATGCACTGCGGCACTTCTTTTAAATATGCTAATTTTATGTTTACCATTTCTTACATTCTGTTCAAGTGTTATTTCTTTAATAAGCTTTGCTTTTTATTTGCTTTTAAACATTATTTTAACTTTATGTGTTCAAGTTTTATTTTTCTTAACTGCACTTCTGTTTCATGTCATTCTCTTCTGTGAAGCACTTGGTGCATTAATATCTTTGTTGTAAAGCACTTTGAACTGCATTTCCTGTATGAATGGTGCTGTATAAATAAAGTTTATTATTATTACAGGATGTGAATGGATGCAAGTTCTTGGTAGTGGAAAAAAAAACAACCTTTTGGTGCCCTCCTGTGTGATTGGAGGAAACTACATGATTGAATTATTAAAGTATGAAGACTAGAAGGATTTTACTTAATATTATAGTGTTCTTTGTGGTGGGAATGACTAACTCTGTTTATGTCATAACCTTTATTTTAGCTCTATGTTAAACCTTTTATTGGATGCCATTGCCATTAGATGCACACAGCTCCACAATGCTTCCTGCCATGTAGCATGCCACGCTAGCTTGCATGAGCTCCTTCCATGCTTACCAGAAGTCTCCCTTTCTCCTTCCGGTTTGTCTCTTGGGTTTCATCCTGCCCTCAGACTGCAGGCATCCTTGCAGAAGGGTTCCACCGCACGGGAGCAGGCCCGGGAGGCCAGGCAGGTGCAGGATACCCAGGAGGTCCAGGGCCCTAAGCCGGTGTCCACAATGGAGGGGAAAGGCCATAGTCAGAGTCAGGAGGAGCCTGACCTCTGCACCCTCAGCCTGGCAGAAAAGATGGCACTGTTCAACAGACTGTCTCAGCCTCCCACAAGAGTTACTCACACCAGAGGGGACCCACGCCAGCGCAGGACCAATGCTCGCTACCAGACACAACCAATCACACTGGGAGATATGGAGCAGGTAGGAGGGAGGAGGAGGATCATTTGCGGTAAAATAACCATCTTGTTGTTTCAGGAAGTCTGCATTCACATTTATTCCCTTTACCTTTACTCTAAGAATATATAATTTCTTTACTTTGTAAGGTTTTAGAAAACATGAATTCTTACGATATATATTTCTGGCTATAAAGTACATTTTATGTTGTATACAAATAGTGTTTGAAGGGAATAGCTTGACATTTTGGTTTATTTGATTCATACACAAGCTGAAATCAATACTGTTGAAGTGGTGTGCTGAAGACACTGACCTGCCACTGCTTAGTTATATGACTCAAATCACAACATTTCTAAGAGGGTTGTGAGATCTGTACAACATATGACACCTTCTATCCTTGATTTGGATAAGGACAAGCTCAGCAAATGAACCTTTAATGGGAAAAGAGGGAGGAACCTCAAAGAGCACCAGACAATCTCTCTTGGACAGACGTGCAATAGGTAGACGGAAGTATGAGTAGTCAAATTACAATATGGAAAACAGTATTAAAATATTGAGTAAAAAGAAAGGCCACAAGATATAATATGAAGTAAACTGTAAGAGTCAGAGTTTCAGGCATGAAAACCAATTCCTGCTTTCAAAATGGAGAGTCCATGAACCAGCCATTGTAGCCTGTGCATGTTTCTGCTCCAGGACTATTCAGACATCAGGGATGAACAGGAGCTCTGTGGCAGCCCTGTAGAGCGCCTACAAGTAAGGTTCCTCTGGACAATTGTCATGCATCTGCCTGAGACCGTGCAGGCTGACACAGCTGGAGCACTCTTCTCAGAAATGACCACACATTTCTGTGAACACCACTTGCTATGTGGCATCTCACTTTTGGCCCATGTCCATGTTGTGTGATCTCATGATGAATGTACAGCGCATGGCCCAGCTTCTGAGTAAGTTCTGACTCGGTTGTCGTCAACCTACTGTACCAATGAGGAGGTTGTCTTGTGTGGAAGGATGATGCTGCTGGCCATATTTCGGCAAGGCTGAGGACTTGAACAGTGGCGCTGTGGAGGAGAAGCACTTCACCACTATTTATCGGCTCAGTGGAAAGTAGCGGTGGGGAAGCATGAGACAGAAAGTAGCAGCAAAAAGAAAACAGAGTTAAAGGACTATTTACAAAAAGGATTTTTCTTAACGTTTGTGGTTTCCATGGATGTTTACTGTTGCTTCTCATTTATTACTCAGCAAAAATGTCAGGTTAGTTCACATGCTTTTTATGTGAAGTAATGACTTTGGAAAGTGGATGCATTGTGCGTGGTGGTGGGGGGTTGCTGGCATGGCTTTGTGATGTGGGCTGGCACTGACCGGCGAGCTAGGCTGCCCTTTGATGCAGTGAGTCAGGCAGGCGGTGATAAGTCAGTGTGATTCTCTCGGTTTTGTGTGTGTGCACTTTGCCTGACCTGTTTCTCAGCCTCTGTAGCAAACTGACATTTGTTTCTTTGTGTGTCTCTTTCCACACCCACCCCCCCATTACGTAGCTTCAAAACAGCACAGGCTCTCAGTTTGGACACCTCCCTTCGTCGTCATCCTCCTCTGCTCTGAGAGCAGGGGGCACGGTCTCTAGTGATCATGCTGGAGACATCCACATAACCAGAGCAGCAGTCCAAGTCGAACCTGTCCCTCCCAGCTCTGACAGGTTCCCTCACCACCCAGACGGCCCGGTCTTGAGGTCCCAGGACTCCGCGGACCACCAGAGGTGCGGAATCTTTCCCCAGGGAGAAGACGGCGTTGATCTGGGAGGAGGGAAGAGGAAGCTGCCCTCTCCTGAGGGAGCGGCCAGGCAGGCTCCTCTGCCCCAGCCCCAGACTGGAAAACGGAGGAGGAACGACGACGACGAGGAGGAGCAGCTATCCAGAGGGGGGGGAGACAGGGACGTGCTGGGTTCAGAGAGCCACATGCTCCAGGAAAGGCTGGAGGTGTATCTGACGGAGGAAGGACACCACCCAGACAGTCAGAGGAGCAGGGCCACCAGTGGAGGTAAGAACAGCAGAGAGACAACTCTCTCTGAGAATTTAACAAATTACATTTAAGTCATTTTCTGCTTTTCCACAGTTAATACAATATCAGACTTCACAAGAATTTTAAACCATATTCACTGGCTATTATTATTATTATATATCTGTCTAGAAGAACCATGAATGATGATGGTGACTAATATTGAATATTTGTTTTTTTTTACAGAAACATTATTTAATAAAATAATGCTGGAAAGGTGTATAATAGAGCCGACTGTAAGACTAAAATAAATATGGCTGTCAATGTCCGATTGTGTGCTAATTAGCAAACATTAGCATGATAACATGCAAAACTTGGACGGCGAACATGATAAACATTATACCTGCTAAACTTTACCATGTTAGCATTGTCATAATATTTTTAGCAATTATGTTGGCATTAAAAAGAATTAAGAATTTTATCCACAAAAGCGTAGGCCTACAAATAATTGTGGTAAATAAATGGTTGTAGTATGTTAGTTTTCTGTAACGGAACTAAATCTTAAAGGTGTGCAAATTTTAGCATGCTAAAACACTAGATTAAGATTGTGAATATCGTGAACATTAAACCACGTTAGCACTGTCATGAGCATGTTAACATTCAAATCAGATATGTATTTTACACACTAAAGGTGCTTGGTAAGAGTGAAGTGGGCTTTAAATATAATACTAAATAATCACTGACATCAATTTCACTCGACTATCAACAACCATTTCTTATTCAGCCGCGTTTCCTACATCTGTGAAAATGTGATATTCAGATTGTGGTTTCAGGCGTACCTTCAGCAGTAAACACTTTGGTGATGGAGCAGCCGAGAGGCAGTAGTGCCTCGACAAGCGAGCCTCAGTGTTTCTACAACACAGACTGGGTTATTTGACTTACAGCTGTGGCTGGAAGCTTTAAAGCTGTGCAAAGTGTCTGTGCTTCTCACAGGAGGTGGAGGATAGCCTCTTGGTAAGCATGAAAGATGCGTTGGGATGCTGAGTGAGAGCGATTACTGTACCTTTTAGGGAAAAATCTGTATTTTTGGAATATTGTGTTATTTAGAGGGTTGCATCCTAAACAGAATCCTGTATGAATGTTTGCAGAATATATTTTACATCCTGTATCACACCTCAGATAGATGCTAATCTTTTCAAACACTGGCCCCACGGGCCACCAAGCCCCTGAATTTGGTGGCAAAAATACATTTTTGGTGGCCCAAATGTAAAGTACTGAAATGAACAATACAGAAAAGTCAATTTAACACAACAGCCCTTCTTAACTCTGACACTTCAATACATGAAAAGACTAACAGAATGAAAATTTATTTTTGAAATTAAAGTTCTTTGCAAACATATGGTGCATAAATTCTCTCCGTTTCTTAGTTTGGAATTGGGATGTTTGTGGAGCTGTAACTTTTCCAGTGTTGGGATGAAACTTGGAGGCCACAGGGGACCGCCTACATGGAGTATGTGGTGGCCATGGGCCATGCTTCATGTCAGACCCTGCACCTTTTTTCCCTTCATTTGAGCATGTCTGAAGCAGACAACTCCTGCCATTATAATCTAATCCACCCACTGTAATCTAATCCACCATGGGAGACCATGTTAACATTTATGTAGTTGCTGTCATGTTATGGATTTGACTCATCCATTGTGTGTGTGATTTGTCTGCTTGTGCTCAGAGCTGCCAGAATCCACTGTGCTAACATCCAGGGCAGCATCTGGTTCTCCCAGCAGTGTCTGTCAGCCGCTGGAGGCAGACGCAGCCGACCTGCTTCAGCCTGAGCTGGGAGCCCAACTGAGCAACATGATGATGGTCAGACACATGTCCATCAAACAGAGGTGAGTCAGCTCATGTGGTCAGATTTTATTCATGTTAAGCTTACAGTGGGTAGAGGTTCTGCTTTTTGTGCATCTAGAGGTGCGTTTGTCTTCATATATGACCATGCTATTAAAGTATTCATTTAATATGAATGACATTCATGTCAGATTGACCTAAAATTCACTTCTTTTGGAACAGCTGGTCGGTAATTAAAGCTCAGGCTGAGGGAAAAGAAGATGACCTCTCATTCTTTGCTTGAAATATTGGTTAAATGGAGGCAAGAAATGACATCATGAGGACAAGACAGATTGAGTTACTGTGTTGGGGTTTTTCTTTTTTCTGTCGCTGTTAGACTCCGCAGGATAAAGTGGGATATTAACAATAGCAGTATGTTGGATATGAAATAGATAGAATGGACATTTACATTTATACAGAAGCTCTTGACTTATTAAAATTAATGCGTGAGGTTATGAAAGTATATTTAATGAGAAACGGACAACACAGGCGCTATGTGCAAGCTGCTCATAGCAATGATACAAGTCAGGCTTCTTATTGTAGGTCGGCACATCGGTTTGACAGATCAGTGATAGTCAGTTCTACATTTCAAATTCTGTTTGTGATTATTTCTTATGCACAAGGACGTATGGAATTCAGTCATGTGACCGATTTTACGCAATTTCACTGCAGATCATTAAATGATAAGGATGGCGATAGTCTGTTTTTGTCATTGTCCACTAATCCCATGAAATTAGTTTACTTCCGTAACCGTCCCTGTGGCTCTCAGGTCCACGCTCATTGGTTCCTACTGAAGATAAAACGGGTCACAAATCCGATCAGAAGTTTACATACACTCATAGACATGAATGTCATGGCAATTTTGGGCTTTCATTGATGTCTTTGAACTGTTCTTTTTCTGGGCCAGAGTGATGGTACAAGATACATATTTAATAGAAGAAAACTCCAAGAATTTGCTGCAGAAGTTTCACTTCATTAATTGTTTTCTACGATCAACACAGGGTCAGAATTATACATACAGGGTCAAAAATGTACATACAGCCACTTAGAGTATTAATTCTGTGTCGCTGAAAGCTTCTGAAAGATTTACGCAGTCAGGAATGTCTCTTGGAGCCTGCAGATTCCAAGATCATCAGTTCAAACATTTGTACTTATTTGTACTGAATAATTGCAAGTTATTGGGAGGTGTAGCCACTTTGCCACGGTCTGGAAGAAGACCCAAACTGTCACCCTCAGCTGAGAGGAAATTGGTTCGGATGGTCAGGAACTACCATGGCACATCCCTACCATGAACTGGAACATGCTGGAACAGCAGTGTCACCATCTACAGTCAAGTGAGTTTTACATCGCCATGGATTGAAAGGCTGCCGTCCAAGAAACAAGCCCCTGCTCCAAAATCGAACCCCTTCATGCTCGACAAATGTTAGCAGTTGGTCAGATGAGACAATGGCGATTGCCTTGGTAGCTTCTGGGTTGTTCCTAATAGGCTGTCATTTCCTAAAACAGCTGTAGTTTTTAGAAGATGACACTCAAACAGGAGGAAATGGTACATCTGACTATTTCTGCTGCAGATGTGGGATTGACTGAAAATAAAGTGTTCATGGTTCATGGTAGTGAACATGTCAGCCAGTGCAACAGTGTATTTCACTGATGTTAAAGGTTGGAGCTCTTTTCTGAGATTTCATTTTTAGGCACATTGTTCTTTAAGCACACACCATGTTTTCATGTTGTGCATCATTTGAATGATATAAAGTATGAACTTGTACTTGTTCATCGCATGACTCTGTGCTGTAGCTCAGCACTGGATTCCCAGACAAACAAAAGGATTACGTAAGTCTAGTTATGTCACCGTGTGTTAACAAGCACAGCCTGCTGGTCTGACTGCTTCACAAACCAGCGAGCAATCACATCCTAAATCGATTGATGACACAATGGATTAAACTGGTGTTAAAGGGTGTGTTCCATTCTGCTATTGTCACATCTCACTCACTCTTTCACCATGTCACCGCTCCCATTTTCAAAGGAATTTACTACAGGCAGGATCTGTGTCCCAGATACAGCTGGCCACATGCATTCAACGTTCCTTTCATCCTGTTTTGTGCTGTTGTGGAGCCCCGGGGCAGAACAGGAAGTCTCCTCACGGGGTCACAGAGGGGTGGCTGTGAGCGGGGCAGAGGGCACTACCAACATGCCTTATGGGTCTTGTATGCTGCTCACAGATGAGAGCTGAATAATTGAACTTCTGATCTTAAAATCTTCCAAGTGCTTCATTTGTCATTCCAGTTTTCCACAACTTCTAATTTAAGTCTCTATGTCCAAACTGTGATTTTAAGTTAGCATTTGTCATTTAGCCCAGTTCCCTCACTGTTCAGGCTGCATTTACTTCCCAGCACTTTCTTTATTGCTTGTTCAAACCAAAGCCTGTCAAATTCTCTCCTCGCTGCAGTTACGCTGACTGACATCTCTAAGTCTAATTGTCCTTCAGCTGTCACCGGTCCATTTGTCCTGTGATCCAGAACTTTCCAGTATTTCTAACTGGCTGCTTCGTGTCTGCTAACAGTCTCATAGATGAGACAACGTCCCTGTTTGTTATTGGCATCAGTGTAGTGACGGGTTGGGTTGAAGGCTCAGGGGAAGCAAAATTGAAGTTCTCACTTTACAGTGACCTTGCAAAGGGCTGTCTTCATTTCATGCATGTTGGTGCTATACTTTAATATCTGTATGATGATGGTATGGATTGATTACTAATAATTACTAATTCTTCTTCTTCTGCTTCTTGTTCTGTCCCTCATTTTTCTTTTTCTAAATCTAAGTCCAATTTAATACAAGCTAGTGATCTTCTGACGTTGTGGGAAATATGCTTAGCGTTCAATTCAGTTTAGTTTATATAGCGCCATATCATAACAAAGTTATCTCATAGTACTTGTTAATATGGAGCAGGTCTAGACCGACTCTATATAGCATTATGTGCTTTGTTTCCACGAGAGTTAAATGTGTTGGATCCTGGAGTGTCTGCTGGTTGCGTGGCATGAGAGAAACCGTTCCAACACTTAACTCCATATGACAGCGTGTCATTTGAAACTTGCAACTACCTGAAACGGCGAAAACATAAAAAACCAAGAGTTGGCTGTTGAAGCGGTGATGTGTCTTGCGTTTTAAAACCAGCCAGCAGCGATTTGACGAGATGAGTTGCAGGTGACTCCATCAGTCGGCTCGAGTTGAGCTGAGACGGCTCCGATCGCTCCGCTGCAACTTAACCAGGTTCATCTCTATTCAAACTAAAATCATCTTTCACACAAGTTGATTGGTGGTGTAATGGAAGTAAATATCAACTAAATTTGGAAACATTGACACTTCTCGTCATTATAGTGGTGTGACGCTAGTGTGTGAGTGGGGGGGGAATAAAATGTAACATGTTTTTGCAAAGATTTATGTTTATTTATTGTCACTTCCTTGTTCTCAAATGTAAAGTTACATCAGCAACACATCGTTGTAATTAGGAGAAAATGCCGTTGTCATGAAATCTTTTTTTTATTCATTTTTAAATCTAAATCAGAAATAATGTGTTTGATACTTTTCTAAAACACTCACACTCGAACTTTGGTCAGTTCCCAAAAGTTTTAATTATGATTTGGCAATTTTAAGTTAAATTGCCATTTATTTTACATTTTAACATTTGTGTTTGTTGGTTTCGAGTCATGTCCAACAATGGCTCTGTACAGCCCAGCCTCTCACACCATCTGGCTTACTTATATTGTATGTCTGAGCCGAATGTTATCGTCTATTCTTGTAACTTTTTCCTTCGTCTGCTTCCTCTCCCCCCTCAGGGTGGCCTTGTTGAAGATGAGTGGCGAGAAGGACTGGAGGAACAGGATCAATAAGAAGCAGCATGTGGTGAAAGATGCAGTGGGTGAACAGCACCCTCAGCTGTGGGATGTGGAGCAGAGCTTCAAGACCAAGGTAAACACCTGATGTCATGTTTAAAAGATTGTGTGGTGTACTACACCTCCCTACCCAACCGGTCGAGGCAGATGACGCCCACCCAGAGCCTGGTTCTGGTTCTGGTTCTGCTCGAGGTTTCTGCCTGTTAAAGACAGTGTTTCCTTGCCACTGTCTCCTAGTGCTGCTCATGGTGGAAATGTTGGGACCAACTCTATATGTATATAGGTCTGGACTTGCTCTATATTAACAAGTGCTATGAGATAACTCCGTTATGATATAGAGCTATAGAAATAAAACTGAATTGAATTGAAAAGCCAAAAAAAACAACCAACAGGAAATAAGACATTCACAGTTGGGAAGCAGAGGGAGGGGAACTAGGGAATTTTAGGAACTTTGTCCTTAAAAATAGTACTTAGACAATTACTTGAGTGTAAAAAACAGCTATCAGTTAATCGTTTTGGCTTTACCAGGGTCCAACCTTTGATCTAGCAATACAATTCAGGCCTTCTTTGCCTTTTGTGGACGTCTTGCTAGGCGCTTTTACTGTGAAGGGCTACGTCGCTCAGCTTCCGGCTGGGATGTGGTTTAATGGAACGAGGCTACACGTCCTGTCGCACTCTGCCCCTGTCAGCTGTTAATGTCCGCGCAGTGAGTTTAACGTGAGCCGCTGCAGCGAACACGGACCTGCTTCGTGTACGTGGCCCGCGGGCTTGACGCCATCCTCCAGCAGCAGCCTGCGCTGGCGGCAAATCTCCTGCTCGTAGCTGGAGATGGTGGTTTCCAGCAGGCCGAAGATGTCTTCCACGGCCGCAGTCAGCCGCTGGTTGACAAAAGCTCTCAGCGTTTCAATCGTGGACATCGTCGCACAGCAGCCGGCAGTGTGGCTCCGCGTCTTCCTGCTGCTGCTGCTGCTGCTGCGGCGGCGGCTCCTCCCGCTGTGGGCTGGACGCCAGAAGCCCCGCCTTCTCTTCGTCCGCGCGCGCGCGCACGCACGCACGCTCACGCTGCCCAAACAATTCTCACGTTGTTCAGACGTACGTTAATAACCCCCGTTCTATGAGCGCGGGCTCTTAAATGACTCTCCCGCTGCTGTTGATTGGACAGCCGGGTTGCCAACTTTGGGCATCTGGCTGGAGTGAGATTTTGCTGCCTTGGCCCCTGGGCTTAATCACGCATACATGCACTAAATCACGTGCACATATTTGGACTTAATCCACCATCAGGGTTTAGAAAAGGTGTACACCGTAGCCTGACTGCACTGCCCTGGGACCTCCACCCCGGGAAATACTCACAGTCTCACATTATCAGACACACTGACCCAGTAAAGGGCACACAGCTACGTTCACTAATGACAGTCAAAAAGCTGTCACAATTTGCAAGAACCAGAACTAATTCAGAAGGAACAAAAGAACACAAGAGCCTACGCTCCTCCAGACACACAAATCTACACACGACAACACACTCGCTCAGCCAAACACACACATGGAGACACAGCGGCGTCGCCAGAATTCTGGGGTCCCATGAAAGAAACCCTGTTGTGCAGATTCTAGTTTCCACCTTCAAGAAAAATCACGTGAGAATCCTGGGAGACACGGGAGGTTATTAACACGATGGTGAGCTCCCACCAGCTATGACCAGCTAAGTAGCTCTTATTATAACTGCATTCCCCGATATTTGTGTGATATTTTTTAGCCAGACTAAAAGACTATGTTGTTCATTAAGTCTAACACCAGTTGTGTAGTTATTTATAATAAAGCATCATAAATCTCATGACACAGGCAGCGATCGATAACATTACCAACCAAAAATGTCAGTACTGTTAATATAGACAAAGGATGAGAGTGGAAACCAGAATCTGCACAGTTTAGTGTAGAGCAGCAGAATGTGACAGCACATTTAATAACAAATGTTTAGCACTTTATTTTAATCTCAAACATTTTAATTTCCATGTTAGGGGCCCAGTAGGGTTTCTGTCATAAAATTCTGGCGACACCTCCTGGTCAGAAGGTGTCGCTGGTATTGATGCTGGTATTTTAGCTAAGGTAGTCCAGGTAGTCAACATATAGACTGAAATATTACATTCATCTATTCCAGTTTCTGAATATGTGGCACTTGCTACTCCTGAAGCTGTACTTTGGAAGTAACACGGGGGCTCAGGACCTGCTGCCAGCGCTGCTGCAGGTGCTGCAGGCTGAGGACGCCATGAAGGGTTCTCACCAGCCAACCAATGGGCTTTTTCTGGCTTCTGTGCAAACACAGATGATGAACCTGCTTCTGACTGTCTACAAATGTTTTATTACATTTTATAAAATTTTTATCTTCCTAAAAATGAGACATATGTACATTTAACACATTCACTGAAAATACGCACGTCAACCTTTTTAAAAGTTATACTACATGTATGTATATTTTTTGAATCTTTGAATTTTTTTCTAATTTATAGTCTTTACTCTTATTCTAATCATTATTATTATTATTATTGCACATTTGTCTTTTAGTACATCCTCTGCAGTATGTGACACATTTTTGAATCTCTAATATAATAATATGGTTTGCATATAATACATTTGGAAGAGAATATATATATATAATACTATATTACTGTGTGTGTGTGTGTGTGTGTGTGTATAAACAAAATAAATTCTACCTAAATAATAACTACAGTAATTATAATGCAAACATCCTGGTTTAATCTTTTTTTCCTAACTCTGGCTGACCTGCAGCATCATCAGCAGCTGGTTGGTGCTTTGCCTCTTTGCGTCAGTGTTCAGCATCTTCTGAGCTGTCTTCACCACCAGAGGACCCCGTTGACTGTAAGATGCTGAACACTGCCTGCCTCACTTTATCAAATCCAAAGGGGTCTGCATCACAAAGGGAGTTCAGCACAGTCGGGCTCTCTTTGGCATACCTGACTTCACTTAGCCTAACGTTGGTGTATCACAAAGCTGATTATCAGCTGGTGTGGATTTTCTTTTCTAATAAAAGACAGCAGTGGGTAAACATTTTCATTTCCAGTTGCCATCCCAAAGTCACCTCATGCTACTCTGCGCTGCAGTGATGGAATAAGAGTGTAAAAGCATCTGCACTGTTAGGAATTATAAGAATATTATTAATAACAACTTTTATACTTTTCTTTTTATGTGGAAGCTTATAAAAATTTGTTTTCCGTAGCGATTTGAACGTCGCTTTGTGGTTGCAACAGGAAGACAGCTCCAGAGTTTTGCGGCCCTGAATTCAAAAGCACAGCCTCCGTTAGTTTTAAGTCTCGATGGGGGGACCGTTAGCAAAGTTTTGCTGTGAGATATGAGGTTGCACGCAGGTACATAGGGGCGCTAAATGTAAAAAATCAGATGTGTCTAATGAGCAGAATAACATATTGAATGAAATTTGAAAAATGCAGCTATAATCATCACTCATTATGTTTTTAGTGGGGTAAACTATCCCTGTATTTGTTAGAAGGTTTTAAACCCACAGTGGGCACATCGAGAGCCTGGACCAGTAAAACTATTCTACTGATCTATAGAAATATCTATTGATTGACACTTTTGTCAATGTCTGTGTCTTCTGTGAAAAACTGAACCTCCTGCAAAATGCATCACTGCTGCCATCCCAGATTATTACCATACGTTTAAAGAGAATGACGTTGATCCCCTTTATTTAAGTTCCCATCTCACAATAGAACAAAGCAGTAAGAGCATTATTGAGAAAAATCACTGAGTCACAGAGTGCAAATATAGCTTGAATTTGATTATGTTAGGCACAGATCACATAACCTTCATCTAATTATATTCAGAAATCTTCCTTTATAATAAAAGCTTGGTTTTTCACAAAGAGGATACTGTTACAAACTAGCTTCCTTCTGTTTTTGTCCTCTTCCTTGCAGCTCTCCTTAAAACAAAAGGACTACCGTACATTAATTTCTGCCGTAACTGGATATTATGAAGATCACGATTGGCCAACTGGATATGCTTTATGACGATGGAATACGTTATTGAGCTGAGACACCGAGAAAACATCTGAGTTTGCACTGTCCAGCACACCTCCAGCACCTTTGAAGCTCGGTTACCTTCACCCTGTCACTCTGCGCAGCGAAACATGCGCATGTCGATACAGGGATGAAATGAGAGTCATGTAAAGGGAGTCAGGGAAGGAAAGAGGAGGGGAAGCAGTTCAGAGTCCACTGAAGGACACTGAATGTTTCACACATGCCTGTGATGGTCTACTGCAGACGTGGTGTGTGTGTGTGTGTGTGTGCGTGT
The DNA here is from genome assembly GCA_036023855.1 of Gadopsis marmoratus. NCBI lineage: Eukaryota > Metazoa > Chordata > Actinopteri > Centrarchiformes > Percichthyidae > Gadopsis > Gadopsis marmoratus. The sequence continues at coordinate 2,768 of JAVQJF010008699.1, read as the reverse complement.
GTGTGTGTGCACTTGTGTACCTACCTATCCAACAATGGACCTTGGTGTTGTAAGACGTTAACCAACAGTGGACCGGCAAGCCAACAGGGGACATTTTGGAGATCCACTGTTGGTGATGCTTTACATTTTGCTGAAGTCATATCTTAGATGATGTAGTGAAGAAAAGTTTAAAAAAGTGTTGAAGTTCATACTCAACACTTCCCTTGCTGGCTGGAGCAAAGATTTTAGTAGCTCACAAACACAGTCCTCCATAGTGTGAATGGCCTTTCAGACTACAGGAGGGCAATTTTACAGGCTGCAGGAACGGGTCTCCTTATTATATTGCAAGCAGAAAGTCACTGCATATGTTAGATGTGATCCTTATGTTATGAAGAGGAGCAATTATTCAACTGATTCGAAAGGCCTGCTATCGAGGCAGTAGAAATCCAACTACCTTGTCCTCCAGACATCCTTCTACTCAAGGAAACAAATAACTTTGCTATAACTTTAATGTTACAAAGTAATGAAACAGTTAGCTACATAAACATAGCCACAGAAGTTACGTTACCTTTGACAAAGTAAGTCATCTATCAGTTTGCCCTCAGTCACAAATACCTTTTGAATGTAAAGACCTGCTTCAGTTTCAGGCAACTGTCCATATGCATCTTCAATGTTTCATGCTTTTTCACCTTCTCCAAGAGATGATGCATGTTGTTGACACCAGCAGTTGTCCATGTGGTGTCCGTGCTCAGGATGGACCCGTATGCAGGGCAGCGGGGGTTAGCATTAGCTACTCCACATCATGCTAGCCATGTTTTCCGCTCATAACAGTGCTGCGAAAATCCCCGGTTATATGATTTTCCACGTGCATGATGTTTAAATTTGGTTTAAATTGGTTGCCAATTTATCCTTATTACTATGTAGAGTGAATGGTATTTGTCTCAGTGGCGCAATCAAGTTGCTCCTCTGAGTTACTATATGAACAAGTGCTATGAGATAACTTTGGTATGATATGGTGCTATATAAATAAAGCTCAACTGAATTGAACTGAATTGAGCAATAAAATACAACGCATCTTCTTTGTAGCGCCCATGTTGTTTCCACATTACGACTTAAAAGCTCACGAATTCGTCGAAGTCGGAAGAATGCACCAACTTACATATATAACGAAAACACGTTAGTGCAAGCCTACCTGGAACCCATAGAGACTGCATTACAGTGCCTGCAGGTCAAAAAAAAAGTGCCTTAACATGAAAGTCTATCAGAACAATCTGGGGGATTGAAAACGCCTGCAAAGGTCAGTACTCCACGGAACACGAATTGACAGTATAGCTGATTGGACTATGATATTCAGAGGCAGGAGAAAATGTCTAGAAAATGTGTATAATAGATGATAACATAATAATAATGATATACACAGTATATATAACATTACTTACATTCACATGTAACTCACAAACTGGCAGGACCATGTTAGTGCTTGCTCATGGTGGAATTGTTGGGTCTGTAGATATAGAGTTGGCTTGAACTTGCTCTATATTTACAAGTGCTATGAGATAACTTTGTTATGATATAGTGCTATATAAATAAAATTTGATTTGATTTGACTTACATGCTATGAAGCTTGAACTTTGACAGATCATTAATTCAATTCAGTTCAGTTTTATTTCTATAGCTCTATATCATAACAGAGTTATCTCACAGCACTTGTTAATATAGAGCAAGTCTAGACCACTCTATATGTATAGACCCAACAATTCCATTACAAATTTCTATTACAAACACATATTCCAACAATACTTCAAATATCTAATAAAAAGTGGCAAAGCTCCTGGTGTGCAGTTCAGGGGGCCTGGTAGTAGTGTTCCCAGTAAATACACAAAGCCTCGTTAGATCTGTCTCTTTAGAAAAGCTTCAAATCTTGTCAGTCTTTAAAGCAACAAAGAATCCAGTTTTTCAATTCAGTTTAATTTATATAGCGCCATTTCATAACAGACCGATACACACTTACAAACCTCTCTGATATATTCTTGTTTGAAAAGATCCAGTGAAATGACTGCATATTTAAATATCACGAAAAGTGTTCGGGTCATCCACTCTGCTTAAAAACATACTGTTCATCTTTATGACCTTCTGAAGAAACTAACTCTCTTAAACCCTGACAGACCCTCCATGTTCATCTTTTAAAACTCTGGTTGTGCAGCTGAAAAAGATAAGGCAATGTAAACCAAGTTAACACAAGACATCATAAGATTGTATTTCTTATCATGCTCATTGCACAGTGTTTTTTACCCATCATCCTCTGCTCCTCAGGTGTCTATTGTAGAGAAGGCGGACAGCAGCAGTGTTCTGCCATGTCCCGTCTCCATCAGCACCAAGAACAAGATGAACTTCCTGTTCGCCAACCTCAAAGACAGAGACTTCCTGGTCCAACGCATCTCTGACTTCCTGCAGCGAACCCCGGACAGCTCATGGGGCGATACTAGCCCACTGTTTCTGATTGGTCACTCGGTACGTCACTCATGTAGAGGTTCTGATATGCTACGACCAAAATCATTCATGGAAAACAGCATTTAAATTCTGCATGAGTCGGATTAGACGTTATTTATTTTAGTCTTTTAGTCTAAAAGTGGGGGCGGCTGTGGCTGAGGGGGTAGTGCGGTCGGTGGTTCGATCCCAGCTCCCGCTGTCCGCATGTCGAAGTGTCCCTGGGCAAGACACTGAACCCCGAGTTGCCCCCGGTGGAGGCCAGCATGGCAACTGTGTCCCCATCGGTGTATGAATGTGGT
>JAVQJF010008693.1:0-11662 GCA_036023855.1 Gadopsis marmoratus | reverse complement strand
CCCCCCCGCCCCCCCCACCCCCCCCCACCCCCCACCCCCCCGCCCCCCCCCCCCCCCCCCCCCCCCCCCGCCCCCCCCCGGGGGCCGCCCCCCCCCCCCCCCCCCCTCCTCTTCCCGCTGTAAGAGTCACTACACAAGCTCATTAAAGGCCAATGTTCTTGTTTTTATGACAACACGCGCTGCTACTGTTCCCCCCGCTTGCACTGCACTGTATGGTTCAATGTAAACAGACTTGATTATAGGTGAGCATGAAGTGAAGGTGAAGAATGAGAAAACTGGAAGAGGGCATGGAACAAACAAGGCGGAGGAGGAAGAGGGAAAAGGCAGAACTACAAGGAAAAAGAAGACGTTGATGGCAGAAAGGGAAAAGGAAGTGGGGACGCATAAGTGCTGGAAATGCACCAAGAGATAACAGGCGCTACCAATTAACTTGCTACAAGAGTTACGACTTTCTCTTGAGCTCTCACATTAGCTTCAACCTTTTGACCGCTCATCTATAACTTGGAGATCATTAAGTGCCTCACAAAAGTAAGCCTCTCATTATAATCGCTTTAAATATTCATGACTTCCTCGCAATCAGCAGCAACTTTCTCAAAAAGCGGTTGGTTGGATGTGCAGCTGTTTGCTGTCTTTCAGCATCTATTAACTAGGTAACTGTCAGCACCTGGCTTTTCTCCAAAAGTGGGGTATAGCCATTAGTGATCTTAAAACAGTAATCCACCAAAAATGAAAGGGATTGAATGGGAGCTCTTTCATACGAAACAGCGGCTATGATCAGCTTGGATCCTTGTCCGTTATAATGCACCCCAATGGGCCTTTTTTCACAGGAAACATTTTGGCAAAGTGTAAATGTCTTGCTGCTTTGGTGTCAGGCTGCTGGTGGTGGAGCGGTGGCACGCTGAAAGTTCACATTTGTTGAACCGAGTTACGCTGACGTTTTGCGGACGCAGCCAATCCCTGTCGACCGCTGCTAGAACTGAAAGTTGGATGAAAAGCTGCCTGTGTTTCTGGATTTCCGGTACTGTACAGTAACAAATGGGCCTCATAATGAGACCAAACACAAAAAAGAAAGATCAGCATGCAGATGCAGCTACCACATTTGTTGCAAAAACACTGCTCGAGTCTCTGAAGCTTGATCGACTGCTAGCATCATTAGCATAGTAGCAATACCGAGCACAGCACCAACCGTTCCAAAGTGGTGAATCCTGCACTGCGCTGAATGTGAATATGCCATAATGATACCTCTCAACGAGCGATATACAGTCTAGTTGAATTTCTAAACTTTAGCTTTTTATTGTAGTGTTGACATTCAATTGAGTCGCAAAATGCACAATGCCATAAATCATGATGGAACATCCCAGAGGATAACTGCTAATGACTGTACTGATCCCGAGGCTGACATTTGTGGTTCCAGCTGTTGGATGGCCTGCCATGAATTGTTTGTTTTTTACAAGACATTCATTCATTCAGTTTTGTGAAGTTTGATCATCCCTTGACTTTTCATCCAGCGCCATTATCATGATCTTTGGTTTATCTATGTAACAGTTTGGTTTTCTCGACAATCACAAGGGCTCTTAAAGCCGCTAGCTTGGCTGCAGACTCTCAGTCCAGTTTTCTCAGATCGCAATCTGAGGCGTTGCAATATTCAACATTGGACTCTGCACCTGTAATATTTCTTGGCACTTTAGTTGGTGGAGGCAAACTCCTATAGACCGTGCCAAAAACATGTGTAACTTTGGTTATTCAGTCATTGACCATAACCATAACATTCATATAACCACACAGAAACACAAATACATTCTTAAACAGTTTGTCTTCAGGAATCTAAAACCAAGCCCTTTTGACTCAAGGTTTACAACAGTTGCGGCAATAATACCAGCAAGGACCTAAAGACTAAAAATGAATTACTTTTTTTTCTTTCCAGCATCCCTCATCCACAACAGCTTGCCTGGATGACATCTCTCTCTTTTAGCTGATTAACTCCCTTTAGAGCTTTGTGACGGTGGCAGGTATGTTTTCCATCTGCAGTGCCTAATTTGAGCGACGTACCTTGTTGACAGCGTGATTACTCACACCAGGTCCACTGTGGAGAGCCGATTATTGGCTTTAGCAGCCAGCGCCAGGCTGTTGCACGCAAACGTCTGTACTTCCTGGTATTCTTACGCACCTTCCCAGCTCGTTGCATGATCAGTGATAGTCATCAGAAGTGTTTGAGATGATGACACATGGAGCACACACACACACACACACACACAGAAAATCCATCAAAACCTCTCACCAAGCCGCTCTTCCAATGCATCACTTTCTTTCCAACTTGTCTGACCTAAAGTATCACATTTTAAATGGCCATAGACGTTTGTTATCGAAGACGTGGTTTTGGTTCTGCTGATTTATATTGAGATTGGTGGAGTTTGTGTCTAGACTGTGTCAGAAGAGAGTAACAAAGGCGATGTCGCTCTTAAGATGTTGACACAGGCTTCTAAAATTGGACGACATTTGGAGGCAACATAATTGAAATAAGTTTGAAAGCTCAGTAAAATAAAGTCACGCTCCTAAACGCCTAGTTCCTGGCGTGAAAGCATTTTGGACTGACATACATACACGTGAATGTCATATTCACATCATCACCAGTGCAACACTTTTCAGTCATTCCAGTCACTGCCAATGGCGTCCAACTGCTTCATCCCTCCCGTCTGCCAAAAATACAGTCAGTGTTTTGGCTGTTTGCCAGTCAGCACTGCACACTTCTGCCTCCGCTCTTTTTCCTTTCCCATGGACTTCTGATGAGCTGTGAAAGAGCATCGATGGACTCCTACGGTGCACCTTCCATGTCTCAGGGAGATTGTAATCATGGGCACAACGGTTTTTTTTCTCCCCCCCCCCCTTCCCCACACACACATCCAAGGCAAACCTATTCAGAGGCATAACAAACAGCATTCGCACCCGGTGGCCTAATATGAAATCAGAAGTCATCCATACTGCATGATGGTAGTTACGCTAATGTTTTTTCCTCACTGTAAAGGATATCTGTTTCCTTTTGCAAGATAAGGTATTCTACTCTACCTATCCTGCAAGGTTCTGTGGTCTCCTCATTAGAAATGCTACTGTGTAAACCCTCTTAGCGATCCAGGAGCAAATACAGGACTGCTGACCCCCTCGACTATTGAACACTCCCGGTAGTAATAACCAGATGCAATAGAATTAAAATCTGCCCATAAATATAAACTGCAGAGCTTGACCATCTCCCTGATTCCTAATTAATTGTGCCGCATAATTTCCCTTTAGATTCGGTTGGAGATACTTTATGTAACCACTCAAATTTACAGTATAATTAGTGTAAAATAAAAAAGCGCTCCCGTCGCTCATTCTTCCTCTGGTGGTTTCTTATTACCTTCTTAATTGCAAGCGATCTCAATGCCAACAGTCATTCTTCAATTGCACTGCAACCGTGCATATTGCTAAACTTTAACGTGGCCATAAAGTGAGTAGTGTCCTCTACACAGGAGGCAACACGTAATGAGGACAGGAACAAATGTTTTCTTTTACACAACTACCACCTGAAAAGGTTATAGGTGCGTCAACCTTGTGTTGATTTTCATTTCAATTACATGGTTAATTATTTAGTCTATAAAATGTCAAATAGTTTAAAATGTCCATCACTTTCCCCTGAACCAAAGGTGCAGATATAAAGTGGTGTTTGTGTACAGGTGTAAACGACTATACTACACTATACTCACCTCTGTGCAGGGGGGGGGGGGTTTCAATTTATCTGCCTTCAAGTAACCAGAGATCAGCATCAGTGTACGCTTGCAGAGCAAGGCTGCAGCTGCTCATGTCATGAATGTGAAGTGTTGAAACAGCTCTGTGTGAATTGGACACACCCCAAGCAGTTTTTGTGGCAATGTAAGTTTTGGCAAAAATTACTTTTTTTTAAAAAATGACAACGTTTCATTTGTGTTCTGTTCTGGACGCATTTTGGTGGTTTGTGCATGGAGGAGCAGTGCACACGTGCAATCATACAGATGGAATCAAAAGTATACCGACAATCCAAAACGCAAACATTCCTTTTACAAAGAGACAAGCAGAAGATCTTCAAACTTTGGAAGCTGAAATCAGGTAATGTTTGGGAGGTTTTCAAGGTAAATGCCTGAGCAATCCATTGCCTGCTTGATTACTTGACTTTTCTTTAATATTTGCTTACTTTCAACTCTAGAATAAAACAACCATTTTTGGTTGAACTGCTTGTTAAACTGCCAAAACCTGTCCCCTAGAAAGAGGTTTACTATGCTGAAACAGGAAATACATTTTGAAAGTCAAAATGTCATCCACCAGCAATACTTTCCAGTTCCCTTTGCACTTCTTACTGTCTTACTCCATAGTAATGGCGTAATCAATTTCAATTTCTTATTATTTCGAGACAAAGGGAGCCACGCTTGGCTGAGAAACTCTGATCTGGCACCAGTTTACTCCACAGTCCTTCACCACCTTCTCCCCCCCTCCAACCTCCCTCACTCTCCACTTGATTTTGTGCAGCTACCTCGGCTGATGGAGCCCATCGCGAGTCAGATTTTATTACAAGAATGAGAGGACAAGATCTCGTTTTGTGCACACAGCTGTATAATCTGCCCATTTGACGACATACTGAACGGTGCCAATTTACAGCTTGTCGTTGTCCACACAATATGAAACTGCAATGCAAATGAAGATCTAGAAAAACACCATAAAAAATCATTTGCATTTTTATGACTCACGCTATGTGTCTGTCATTTCCCATGAAATCACTCTGAATGTAACTTAATGACACACCAGGAGCAAATACAAGTGTTTATGCAACTGCTCAGACAGAGCAGTTTTTTGCCTATGAGATCTTTTTTCAGTTAATAACTCAGTGACAGAAACATTTTCAACACCGCTCCAGCTGCTGCTTGGACACAAACTCTGTGCATAAAGCTCTGAAGCGGCTCTCCATTCAGGTGGCTTTATACGATTGTCACAGAGTGTTTGCCTTTGCTCTAATCATCTCTAACTGATAATTAGGCAATGTTTTTGGCGCCATGCTCCTGTCACACACACACACACGGCTCCTAGGTGGCCTTGCTTTTTCTGCGAATTACACTCCTTGAGGGTAGTTGTTGTGATTCTCACTTGTCTTAAGAAATAGCACGGCCTTATCTGGAGCAGGAGACCATTTTAAAAGTTAAAGACGGAAGGGGATAGGGGAAGAATAAAACTCGAAAGAAGAAACACACAGAGGCTTCACTTTTAAATATCCCCTGTCTGCTCGCAAACGCGGGGTTTCCATTATGGGCACAACACCTGCCAGAATCGGACAGATTTTAAACATGTAATCTGAGTATTTGTCTCAGCGCCGCATAGCAAAAGGCCAAATTGCCTCTTACGGTGCATTTTTATATCAAAACAACTGTCTCGGTGAGTCACCGCAGCACAGAGCTTTTGCTGTAGGTGAGGTATTTAGAGGCTATGATAACCTCTGCACAAACAAAAGCAGTGTCCTCTTAAATTCCCTTCAATGCAGTCACAGGTGGATGCGCCATTTAAAAAGGAGTTGAGTATCTTCAGCAGGACAGAACCAGAGGCAAAGCCAAAACAGCAGCCTGTGTAGCTAAGACAAGAACTGTTTTCTTTCCCTTCCTTTTATTGTAACAGCAAGGTGAGGGCTGGAAAACCTCCAGGTAAGGGATGATTGACCACATGAAGCAGCCTTGTGAGCTGAAAGGTTACAAATAAAGAGTACACTTTGATGAGCAATGCCCACATTTGTTGGTCATTTTTCTTTCAATCTTTCATCCAAGACATTGTTAATGTTACAGTGGTGGGAAATTGTCTTTGCATGGACCTACACAGTAGTACGCCTGTTTGGGTGCATTATGAAATGTTTAATTCAGAATTAAAAGGGTGGATTCAACCCGATTTACAAAAAGCTATATTTTACCTCTGTCATTGAACAACAAAATACGTTGTTTGTAACTGCCCTTTAGAACGACACACGAGTGTTTCTGTTCGCACCCTCCTCTCGACAGGGCAACATAATTCATCAGCACCTTCCAAAACTGTTAAAATTCACCATTGCAACAATAAAACTGGTCATAGCTGTGGGTAGGAAACAGGAAGTGGACAGCGGCTGCTGTTTTGTTGACCCAACCAACCACCTCCCTCTGTAAACCTTATGACCCCATAGCAGCGTTACACCATTTCCTCCGTTGTTCCTGTCAGTAGAGAGTCAGAACTCTTATGGCCGCCAGAGTGAACATATGTTGTTTTGCTAAAACGAGAGGAGGACAGTTTTCCATTTGCAGTGCTCACAGCATTAAAAAAGAAATTGCAGTACATGTAAAAAACAATCTCTTTCTGGAAACAAGGTTTTAGCAGTTTTCATTGGAAGTACTTTCTAGTGCAGAAATGTTGAGAAAAAAAAACTCCTATCGAAGAAATCTCAGAGATGGGTATCTCAGAACCTTGACAAGTACAACCAAAACCACTGAATTGCATATGGGGCGAGAATTCACAAAGTTTCCTCTAACATTTGACTTTTTAATCACATCATTAGCCACAGTACAGTACACACACGGACATTTCAGGCTCTGCCTTCCTCAGTGTGTCTTTAGCTCCTGATAGGTAGAACCCTAAAGGATTTCAGGAGGCTCAGTATAAAAGATTTGAAGAAACTTAAGAAAGAAAGTGTAAAGTTTAACCTTTAAAACTGAAATATACACATGCCTGTGGTAACGCATCCCCTCTGTTTTACGTGTCATTTCTTACGGTACAACTCCTCTGAGACTTGAGCTGGTTCACAGAGGAGAGCTTTGGGTCCCTGCGGCTTGACACAGAGTGCCAAATCCTGCTGGTCTGCACCATTTCAACAAAGCTCCATTGCACATCTACAGCATTCATCCCTAGTCCAATTATCCCACTTATCTAAATAACAAAAAAACGTTTCAGGCAAATGAACACATTGCTCATCTAAAGCTTTAGCACAATAAAAGGTTGTGGGGTTCATCCTTGAGTGTCACCATTAATGACATATTCATGTATGCTACATCCCTAGCAGAGGTTTTGATGCTTTGTCCACCAATCCACTAATGCCATCACTTCACTTAATTACCCCCAATTAAGACACTATAAAAGAATTGCAAAGAATTGCTAATGAACTGATTTGGAGACGTGGAAACACTCAAAAGGAGATCCTGGATTGAGGGCAATTAACCCCAGGCATGATAGATAAGCCTCTTCACTCCCTTATGCCCTCTCTTTATACGGAGAGAAAATGAGAGTTTAAAGCAAAGCTCCGCCCTAAAATACTCAATCAATATTTGCAGATTAATATCTCCTCCTCTGACCATAAAAAGGTGCACAGCCTTGTGGATTCAGGATGCTTATGCTTTCACGTGTTGCTCGATGGGTTTGATGAGAGATGTCAACTGGAAACTATGTCCATTTACAAATTAAATCTGTGGATGCAGTGAAGAGAGAAAAGGCAGATTGCAGGTACATCGCCTTCCCCATCCTCCCTATTGATTTGTGCATATTGCATTCCCTCTGCTGCCTCCTTTCTCTTCTGCTTTTTGCCTTTTTATTCTGGTGATCCTGGGAGAACTGTTAGCTTGTGCTTGTCACTGACTTGCCAAACATGATTAACCCTCCTATTATCCTTCTCCAAATCAATTATTGACATCATTTTTATTTGGGTTCAAATTGAATGACTTTTCCAAATTTAATGGGGACAACTGAGCAAACATAACATTAACATGATGATGCTTTTTCCATGTCCAGTACACATTTCGTACGCATCGGTGTTCTTTGGGGTCCGTTTGACCTCAGGCTCTTCTAGCAATATAAAACGTAATGAATGTTTTCCACACATTTGTTTCAGGGTACATGCAGGAATCCTGAAGTTAAATTCCAGACCTTTTTAAGACCTTTATCAACACATTTTAAGACCGCAGTGCCCCAAGTTGTAACTGGTTATCAGCAACACACCTTGCACTTACAGCACTATACCAGTACATTTATTTTGAGATTGCAAAACAGTCTTAGTTTGACATAATTCAGATCGTCGGGAACAACAATCAATAGAATAGAACTCACACAAAACATTTTCATTAACAAACATTACTGTTTGGCCTAAGAAATACAACATTGGCCATAAAGGTTATTAAATCATATAGGCCTAGAGCGTCTGTCGGAATCAGTGTTCCAAAAAATAATGCCTCGTAAAATGTCGATTAATACTTTTAAATACTTTTTAAGACCCCGTGGACACCCTGTGTTTATGTTGTTCTGGCTGATATTAAGGTCACTATCACAAGCACTTTTATACTGCTCAAAAAACTTCCCTCTGCTTTAGGGCCCTAATCTAACATAAGCATACCTGTAGTAGTGCGAGAACCCCTGACAGTTCTCGCAACAAGGGTACGGCAAACATGTAAAAGCTTGAACAGCAGCCTTCTGAACCATTCCTCTTGCCATCTGCTCTGTGTGCTCACTCCTCATCCTCTTTCTCAATTGAAAATGACCTCCAAGCAAAGGTTTTTCTGCCAGGTTTTGTCACAGCTCCTTGCCATGGAAAGTGACATAGAGGAGAATGTGTTTCTGACTGAGGATAATGTCGGGGAGGACCCTGATTACTCCTCTGCTGAGAAAGACACCCCTGAGGTTTGACCCTCCTGTTGTCTCTCAACCACCAGCAGATTCTGTTATCTCTCAGCCTACAAGAGTGGACACGTTACCTTCCAAAAAATGTAAAGTTAGAGTGCTGCTAATGCCAGATACGCTGTCAGCCACAATGTCAGCCACACATTCATCCAATGTCAGGTCCCAACCTGACATTGGATGAATGTGTGCATTTCGTGGGTGCCGTCCCCAAAATATGGGCAGTTTTGTTTTATTGAAAGGGGTCTTTAGGTAGTCAACAAAGTGACAAAGTACCTAAACCTGCACATAAACCTGGGTAACTATCTGAAATACAATCGTTTTCTGGGGATTTAAATTGCTGGGGTCAAACTGACCTCAAGGATAAAAGCATGTTTTGAAGATTTGAAGATAGCAGGAGGGTTAAGACAAACTGCTCACAACACATCTGAGATTTTGGATCATAGGCTCGCCACTAGAAGGGTTCACTTGCATGTTACACAGCTTCCTCGAATGCCAAATTGTTGCTTGAGGTCAAATGTCAAGGCAGCTGTGTTATACAGTACTCCGCATCAAGGAGCAGGACATTCTGGCACCTTACTCATGAACATTTGGGAGTATCAAAAGTTTAACTTTTCCTAATTAAAATCACTTTCAATTTCAAATCCAAATCCCAACATTCAGTTTCTCAAGTTTTCCAGCACCATCCACACTTTCTTCTGTCTTGTTTTCATCAAGTGATCAAAAGGATGAACCTTCACGCATCTGCTCTCTCCTCCCCAGCTTGGAGAGTTCCAGAAGACTTAACAGAGAAATCCATGGTAGAGAGTTGTTTTGAGATGCCAAGAGGATTATTTCATCCTTCTGTTTAATAAAGTGGCGCGTCAGGTTCCTCAACAGCAAGTTAAAGTCCCTTGGCAGCTGTTCCCATTGATTGACCGTCCAATGATCAATAATCACGCTGTACACTTGAAGCAGGTCGTACTGACTGCGCAGAGTATTTGAAGTAGTTAAACAAAGAGAATGGATTTTAACTGTAGTATCTTATTGTGGAGGAATCATGTTAAGATAGACCACAGAGAGAAACATCAATTAGCAGCTAACATGAGCTGAATCTATGAACGTTCAATTAATGGAACTATTTATTAATGCACTTTAACTGCACTGATCGGAATTTGTTTCCCCTGTGTGTTCTGTTATTTCATTTAATTTAACCTGTATTATCACAGCTGCTATCATTTTGAGATTGTGGGGGCCGGGGTTCGGGGTATGATGCCGCAGTTCTTTTTTAAGTTAAGGGGCGCAAACAAAAAAATTAAGCACATGGTGAAACATACAGTTCAGCCTTCCTCCCCAGCTCATACAGTCTCTCAGTCAATGCAGTAGAATAAAAAGCTAGCCATCCTGTAATAGTCATCCGAAAGGCTGCAACATAAACCAAAATAAATGCAATAATAATATCCTGACAATCACCGAGACTTTTGGTCCTTCTCTAGACTACATCAGAAAGTATTTGCTTTGTTGGGAATATAATACTTTTAACTGGAAACATTCTGTCTTGGCATATCAAACATTTCCTCTTAATACAGCTCAAGTTATTTCAAGTCGATCATTTTCCTTCAAGAAAAACGATATCGAACTTTATGTGTTTACATTAAAGCTACATTTGTAGCATTTATAGATGTTGTTGTAAAGCATTCTGAATGTCCTCTTGCTTCTCCTTGTCAGGGTGGCGTTGACCAAACTGACCAAATATGCAAATACCAAAAAAAAAAAAAATGCACGAACACCCAAATTTTATATGTGCACTTTGATGCATTTGCCATGTAGTTGGTTTTCCTCAACTGATTGCGGCATACTGGAGCTGGCCTCCGAGGCCTCTCCCGTTCATCAGTGTTACACAGGTGCATGTGCAACACATGATCCGACCATGGCCATTTAAAGACACACACACTTACAGTACATAGGAGTAATGAGCAGCATGTGTGCATCTGTATCTCTGAGTCATGTATTACAAGAATAAGTATAGCATGTGGTGGGTGTTTTGAATGTCACCGCACACATTTGTTGGCTCTGGCCATCGGATGGGATTTAGTAATGAAAACAGTCTTATTGCGGCGCTAATAACATATCACCATCCAGCTTAATAACGTACCGCCATCTAGCCGGAGCGTTGATGCCATTCTCTTAAAAGGCAAAATATGTAAAACTGTGTCTGACGCCTGTCACAGCATCTCTTCTGTTTCTTATTTCCTTCGCTTCATATGTAGCCTCTCTGCATTCCAGCGTAGCCTACCAATTTATACTTCTCCGTTGCCAGACGAGCCACATTGTTAAATAATAAAGTAAATTATGGATGTGTTTCCAAAACCACTGCCACTTGATACATTTTAATTGACAGCTGAGGTTCAGGATGGCACCAGTCAAACTGTGCCTAATGGCTTTTTTTCCAAATGTGAAAACAAATAAAGAGTCTTAAGGGTGATGGGCTGAAATCTGGAGTGATAGCGTTGTGGGGTTGAGGGTGGAGGAGAGGCGGAGGAGGAAAGTGCAATAACTTGATTCCTTCTTCCTGTGGCAGCATATTCATTAAAATAAAGTTCGTGTTGCCTGTCCACCAGAGTGGTGAGCGGACCTGGAGGAAGGAGGCCGATTGTGTATACTAACTTCGACTTCGCCTCCTGTGGGCAGACAGCTGACCTCTCAAGAGGCAGCACAGACACAGACACAGAGAGAGAGAGAGAGAGAGAGAGAGAGAGACCACACAGACACAGAGAGAGAGAGAGAGAGAGAGAGAACACACACACAGAGAGAGAGAGAGAGAGAGAGAGAGAGAACACACACACACAGAGAGAGAGAGAGAGAACACACACACAGACAGAGAGAGAGAGAGAGAGAGAACACACACACACAGACAGAGAGAGAGAGAGAGAGAGAGAACACACACACACACAGAGAGAGAGAGAGAACACACACACAGACAGAGAGAGAGAGAGAGAGAGAGAGAGAGAGA
>JAVQJF010008682.1:0-55783 GCA_036023855.1 Gadopsis marmoratus | reverse complement strand
TTTGTTTTGTTTTTTAACTCCCATCGCCGACACTGAAACCCCGTTTGTTTTTTGTTTTGGTTGCTTACGTTTGGTGTCCCCCCCCCCCCCCCCCCCCCTCACCACCACCACCCTCCTCCTCCACCCCATCAGCTAACGTTCATCTGAGGAAAAGAAACGGGCGGCGCGGTGGAGACTTTTCTCACTTCAAAGCGACGTGTATGTTCAACAGAGCCGTTATCTTCCTCGGGGTCCCCCCCACCACCACCACCACCACCACCCCCCCACACAGTGGACGGGAAGTTTTCCTTCTTTTGTTTTCCTCCTCCCGTTCGGCCGTGTTGCGGCGCGGTGGTCAGCGGGGGTGAAGGAGTTCAGGGGAAGGTCGTAGCGGCGGGGGGGCTGGAACGCTGCACGTAGCCCGCTCGGAGGAGTTTCCTGGGATGTGCTCCTTAAAAAGGGGGCGAGCTTCTGAGAAGATACCAGCAAACACGGGGTGGGTGGGGGTGGTGGTGGTGTTCTAACGACCTGTGGACTTCGGGAGAGACAGAGAGAGAGAGAGAGAGAGAGAGAGAGAGACCCCGGGCCTCGCTGCATGTGGCCGGTATCCATCACCTCAGCCCGTATGTCTGCGGTGCTTTTAGGGGAAACAGCTCCTCGTCTGCCCCGTTGGAGCAGCGCGCTACAGAGAAATGAGCCCGGGCCCGGCGGGCCTCCTTCGGGCACCTCCTCCGAACTAACCCGCTGCTGTGCGGGATGTTAATAACCATACTGTTACTTCTCTCCTGACCCGGCGGAGCACCAACAGCTGCGCAGATGAACGTGGCCTGTCGCCGCCTTCACTTATGGAAAATGAAGAGCTTCACGCGCGCGTGTGTTGCCAGAACCCGAGATCGCGTTATTTAGTGGTCTGCGTTTGTTTTTGTTCCCAGGGCTCACAAACATCACAAACCTGGCTGGGAAGATACTCGTACGTTTATTATCACCCCTGCTGACCCCCCCAGCACCCCCACCACCTCAGCTACTGGACCTTCATTTTTAAGAGTTTCGTTAGTTTTGCTTTTGATAATTCCAAAATAAACACTTCTCCCTCAAGATTGTGGAGTTTTGTTTTTTGTTTTGTTTTTGTTTTTTGAGACGCTTCGAGGGGACAGAGAGCACAACTCCCCCCCCGTTCAAAATGAGACGGTGGACGCTCAGGCTGCGAGCACAAATTGTGTTTTTTATCATCGGCACCTGCATTATATGCCAGTGTGGACTAATAAGCGGAGAAAGTGAGTATGTTTTAATGTATTTATATTCGATGTCTGTTCCCACCGCTGTGTATTTCATAGAAACACGTTTGTTTGCTTGTTTGCACGTGCAGAAGGACGAGCCGTTTTTTTTGGGGGGGGGGGTTTGCTTGCTTCGATTCGATGCCACAGTACAGTAGATGTTACAAGTGTAAATTCTAAGTTTGTGTAAGATCATTGCGTGATTACAGGGGGACGAACTACTATGATAAAGGACGCCATAAACATACCAAAGAAGTCTTTTAAGGACGCTGCTCGGATTATTAGTGTGTAAAATGAGAGAAATGCAAGTGCGTTTGTCTCATCACGGACAGCCTGGGTGAATATTATGGGGGGCAATGAAGCGCAGGAAATAATATGACCATGTTGTTGTTGTTATTTGATCAATTATGCTAATTCGAGTCACGGGACTCTCCCCTTCCATCTGGCGCATGCGCAAAGTTTCTTCAAAGGTCTAATTTAAGGGGCTGGTAATTTCAGTTGTTGCGTGTGCGCGGCTGCGCGCTGCCTTCCTCCGTAAAGTCATTGGGTAATAATCCCCCCCCCCGGTCTTAAAGGTACATCTTTCAGCGGCCCGTGCCGGACGCGCCAGGCCCGGATTAGCGGCTGTAACTGGACATGTGTGGTCCGCTGCAGCGAGTCCAACCCGGGAGCAGCGGGCTCGGCTCTGTGCGCGCGGCCAGGCCTCTCGTGGCGACAGACGCGCACTGAGAAAAAAAACAAAAACACAACCACGCACGCACGCGGCGCTGCTGCGGCCTTAACGTAAACAAATTAGCCGCCGAAGCTACGAAGCGTCTTTACCGGCGGCGGGTTAGCCGGCGTTGCTGCTCAGCGCCGGAGCGGCCCGCAGTTTGGGCGTCTTCCTGCTCTGCGGGGCGTTTGTTTGTTTTTGTTTTTTATCAATGAGTCGGGTTTCTTTGGTTCTAATGATGATAAATGATGTTACTACTCGAAACCGTCCCGCGGGGCTTCGCCAGAGAGCGCGTGACCTCGCCGCCGTCATGTCGGCGGCGGAGTGACACGTTCTGTTGTGATGGCCGCTGGAAACCGACCTCAGATCCGTTTACCCACCTTTCCATTGCCAGAAACGTCCAATCTTAGTCTAAAAGGTCTTCGTGGGATCAGTTTTGTTTGAAATCAAGCACCAAATATCAGGTTGACCTAAGTTAGAGAAGTGTGTTGACTTGGCCCGCACGTGTATTTTCCAGCTGTGAAGTTGACTTAATTGTGTATTCTAGTTAAATCTTTATTTATTGAAAGTAGAAGAGAATTGAATGAGAGAAGAAAAACATTAAAGTACACAATACGTTTGACCACGTGATAACTTGCTTGTGTAGCGTTATGTCAGTTTGAATGAATGGATGGCTGGAAATGAACTAATGCACATTTTACTTGTTGATGGGTGGGTTAGCCTTTGGCCTACCTCTGAGATTTGTGTTCAGTGGTTTGGATGATCTGTTGCACAAGTTCACAAAGTTTTAAAACAAACCTAGTGCACGTGGATGGAGCAAGCGAGCAGTTTGTAATTAGGGAACAAATCCATTAATAGAATAGTGTTTTCAGTTCCTTGTCTCTAATTTAGTCATTTTGTGCATCTTCAAACTTGAGTTGTATTACTTAAAAATGGCTCCCAGTTGCCAGGCTCAAAGGAAATGTTCTGGCTTCTTTCCACAGGTCATATATGCAGACAGAACAGAGGCTGGTGCCCCTCCTCTTTCTACTCTGTCTGTCTCTCAGGCAGTGGGGTACGTGTCATTGGCAGTTTCTGGTTCCTGACTTACTCAATTCTCTGGGAAGTGACCATATTTGGCTTTCTTGAGATGTTTACCCCTAAGGGGGGGGGGCAACAACCAAAATACTTCAGAATATTTCATTCTGAATCCAAACGCTGACTGACATCTCCACCTCAGTCATGGGAAAGGGGGATGCGGTATTGATATATAAACCACGCTGTGGCTGTGATCTGCTGACTGCACTCTAGAGAATGTGATAAAGAGTTTTTCTTTTTTTTTTTTTACAGGCTGTTGTTCGGTGAATGTGATTGGGCTGTTTGTCGTAGTTATCAGCAAACAGTTTTCTGAAATAACCGCTGAGCTGTCTCCTGGTCTAACTTGCGAAAAACAAGTTGTGCAACTGGGAGCCTTGCCCTCACAGGCTTGTAAGCACAGCGCTGTTGGAAATGGGTAGTGGGTATGTGTGTGTTGTCTGTATGCTTCTTAAACCAGCTCTGTCACACAGACTGCGGCGCCTAAAGTGTGTGTGTGTGTGTACACATGTATATCAGTATGCACCCGAGTCACCCTGTGCTGTCTGCAGGATCTCATCTCTCAGCTTCCGGGCAATGTATGTTTTTCTGTGTGTGTGTCCAGAGGAGGTGGCCATGCACGAGGTGTGTACCAGGTCACGCTCGAGAGTGGGCTGCCTGTTAGCACGGGCCCCTCTGCCCTGAGTGGTCCCTTGACCCACCACACATCCTATTCATGAAATGGACAAATTGCATGATGTGTGTTGTTTTGAAGTTAGCAAGAGTTAATGTATGACAAGGTGGCCGATGCATAAAAACAATGAAAGAGGTGGACGCGAAGAACGTCACAGCGTAAAGCAGAGTGACCATTCCTCTACTGAATTCGTTGCTTTATTTCAGGACAACTTGGAAGGACATTATTGTGTTTATAGGATGGCAGAGGAGGAAAGAGAGTCGGCTGACATTGATATTTAAAAGTCTGAAATATCTGATATTATTTGACAAACACGTAACATAAAGAAACATTTTTGTTAAGAATCCCTTACGTTAGTTTTTTAAAAGACTGGTGATCAATATATACTGTATGTACCCAGAGAGACATTTTACTGTTGCAAATTAAACTTGTCCGATCTCTCTGGAAGACAAACTTTGTGATTGAGACACTGTTTGTAAATTAACATAGTTTTGACATTTCTGTTTTCCAATCTGCCAGTTTTTTCCTCAATTAATTGGTTAATCATTTGATGTGTAAAATATCAGCAATTAGTAACCAAATTGTCTGTTCTGTCCAAAACTCGGAGATAGTCAATTTACTATAATGTAAGACAAGAAACACATTTGGGAAGCTGAAACCATTAAATGTCCTTTTTTGCTTAAAAAAATATTAAAGATTAATTTATTTTCAAATTAGCTAGTCATTGCAAAGTCATTTCCCATCGCTGTATTGTTGTTGTCTGTTTTATATATTTGTGCTTCAATAATAGCAGTTTTGTCTGTTGTCAGGACTTGCCGTTAGAACAGCCTTTACTGTAGCTTTAATGGGCCACATGCAGAATCGTGGCTTTCACAATGCAGCCGTACTGCTGATTGCAGATTGCCATTGTATGTTTGGGTAGTCCATGTTTACAGACAATGGGGGTCATGAACTGAGGCTCCACCAGCTGTGTGTTGCGTTTTGAGTGTTGGCCAGGAAGGCAATATGTACTGCTAAAGGAAATTAACTGTTGGGGTGCCTTTCTTAAGTGCTTCCTCCTCTGCACTTATCTTTCCAACTATCCCTTTCAACTTCTCCTAACTTGTCAGTAAATTTTTTTTCATCTTGTTTGCACTTGTGTGTGAGTGTGTGTGTGTGTGTGTGTGTGTGTGTGTGTGTGTTCCTGGCAGTCTTTTCCAACAGCAATACAAGCGGGAGGATAAAAAACACAACCCAACCTTTTGACTCCCACAATTCAGTTTTATCGGCCGACAAGCAAATACATTCCTGTAGGGTGTTTGCTTGTGTGTTCACGTTTGTCTACTTTTGACATACATTTCAGTACTATGTTAACTTTGTTTTCATTCTATAATAATTTGAAACGGCTGAAAGGATTATTTGAATTCAGCCTTTGGAAAGTAGAGACAGTGATTATTACTCGGTGTTAAACTAAGAGAGAAACCTCGCCAGGGGATACAAGAGACTGCTTCCTCACACTGGCATCCAATCGGATGCTTACTAACACACATTGTTAGAATCTCTTTTAATATGATGAAGTTTAGATGAAGTGTTTAGCCATTATGTCTGGCTTTGATAACTTTTAATCAGTTCTTGGCCACATATTAGTTCCTACCAAAGTAAGAGCATCCTTTATATTAAGTTAAACAATGAGAATATCTTATTAATCGATGCTGCTGTATGGATACTGAACACAAATTAATGGGGAATTTATGGGCATTTATGGCCATCGGTTTCAACACCGGTTTTGTACAACGTGTACAAAATGGAACACATAATAAATTGTAGAACAAAGCAGACACAAACTTTAGTGTCCTGCCAGAGACTTCTAGTGTATCTATTTATAATCTGATAACGTTGCCATCGCCGGATTGATCCTGAATCGGAAAATGTATTGAATGAAGCTACTCGGTGTATTTACAAAACTCACACTTTAATGGAAGTCTGTTGTTAGTGTTATGACTTTGACAGAATACTAAGGAATACATTCATGTTACGGGCATCGTGCTTTGTTGTGGTTCACCACATTGTGGTTGGAGAGATTGGCAGCCCAGGAGCTTTCCTAAGATTTTGGTCGGAAGTGATTCATGCACGATGTCAGAAAAGCAGTGTCCAAACAGCTGGAGCTGCCTCCTTAATTTACAGCCCCAACCTTTACATGCTAGTAGCAATACTGATGTTAGTTTTAGCGATCTTGCAAAATACTACAAGTGACAAACGAGCATTTTTTTTTGTGTCACTTGCCTTTTTTAGAAACTAAGCTGCAAACATGCGAACAGGTGCGACGATTTTGACTTAACATTGTCTGATTGAATGACAATCTGACCACAGCTCAAGCTTCAAAATGAAGGGAAATACTCAACATTTTAACCAGCTGATTTGTTGCTAGATTGCCAATTAGAACTGAGATGCTGCTCTTTAAGAAAAACTGAAAATCTTTACACGTCTGTGATGAGCAGGGCTGCCCTGTTAACATGGAGCTTAGCTGATGCCCTCCTCTCTGACTTCCATTCCTAGATAGAGAACTGTGGCTGTTTATGTAAACCGCTGCTCACTGCACAGAAATGCGGTGGAGTTGGGAGGGGATGGATGGGGTGCGGGGATCACAAACACACAGAGAGCGCCGTTACGCCATGCTGCAACAATCTGATTTGATAGTCCTTGTTGCTGTTTGGATCGGCCCTATTTTAACCGTTGGTGACTTCACACAGTAAAATCCAAGTTGAGCTGGCCCTGTAATGCGGGGATCAGCAAAGGGATCTTTTGGGGGCCTTTTACAGGCTGGAACAGACACTGGCTGAGGCCGTGTCCATGTCCTAATGTGAGTCAATTGGGAAGACGAGTGTTTTTGTCTTCATTTTGGCCCTCCATCCATAGCAGCCTGAGGGTTTTGACCATCAGAAAAGCTGATGAGGTTGAACATGCCGTCTTGATTTGATTGCGATAAGGAAAATGCTGAAGTATCGTCATGAAATCCCGGCTTTAGCTATACATCCAAAATAACTCCATGCACAGTTCGTTATTCACCCGTGCTTTGTAAACAACTGTTCAAAAACAGTTTGTGTGTATAGAAATGACGTAAAGATTCTGGCTCAGTTAACTGGCGCCTGCCCAGTACAAGAGATACAAGTGTTTTTCTATTGTTTTGGCATTTGAGTGGACGGCAGACTTTTTATGTAAGCAATTGTGTAGACAGAAAACTTTTTAAACCGTGTTTCCAGATATCTCCACATTAGTGTGAGAGAGGAGGGCTGAATGGTGTGTGTCACATGCAAATCTGTGGTTACAGTTTAGCAAACCATCCCCGTAATGGGAAGGTCACACTTTCAGCCAGTTTAACGTGTCCGGCATCGCTGTCGGGACACTGATCTTCCAGCTGTTTCAGCGTTGCCTTTCTGGTCACCCCTGCTCTCTGACCTCACTGATGCAAGCTTATAAGTTTGTGTCTTTTAAAAGGGGAATGTGAAGACACAGCTTCCTGTTTACAGTGTAACAGAAAGTTGAACATCTCAACAGCGTGCGTTTTGCTACAACCAAAAATAGCCTGTTCCTTTCACCATTAATATTGATTGCATCTAGGACAAAACAAATTAATCTAATTTAGTTTTGATACTTCACTAATTCTGCAAAAACCTGCAGGGTGTCCAGTTGTTTGCACAGCCCTGTATGTGCATAACTTTGTGCACATGCCACCCTCTTTTTTTATCTCTATCATATATCTGTGTCTGTGTGTGTGTGGGTGTGTAACTGAACCTGATGGGTTAAATTTATTTTGAGGACTGTCATATGACTGAGAAGTGGCCATTTGACACACAGCCCAGTTAGTCTCTTATCAGTTAATTACAAACACACACTATAAAATAAAGGAATATTGGCTACAGGTGATGAATATGACATATAGAAATCAATCATGGACATTAGCTGATAGTAAATGTCAAATTAATTTTCACATCATGGTTTTACAGATCCAGGCTCATAATGAGGATCACAATCACAGGAATTCAGCCAACCCATGCATTGTTGCATAGCAATAGCTTGCAGCTGTGTGTAATCTCGGCCATTTTTATGGTCAAATGAGAAAGATTGTTGCTAATCGGTGCACTTTCCTGTAATAAAATAATTCAAATCAGACTTGAATCTCAACCAGGCAGCATCAAATGTGAAATGCTTGATTTGAAAGATAACCTTCTTAACCTTTCAGCCCTTCCTCAGCCACTGTTTGTGATTCATGTATGTCTCTGGCCAAGCAGCTGATTCTAGTACATTCTGGGTGAGAGAAATACAACAAAGTCTAATTAGTGAAATGTAAAACACTGAATCAGTGAAAGTTTCTTCTTCCCCCTCCTGTGTCCATGCCTTTCCTCTCCTGGTTGTGTCTGTCTCTCCCTCTTTATGCTGGAGCTCCTTCTCTCTCTCTCTCTCTCCCTCCCTCCCTCCCTCCCTTCGTTTGCATCCACGTTCAGGGGTAAGAGGGTTCACTCTCATCCCCTGATTTGTTTTTCTTTCACACTGCAGAGGCGCACAGCCTGCGGACCTGCCTTCCACACATACACACACCTGCTAATCCCGCTCTGTGTGAGATGGGAAAGCCTCCTCTTTCAAACCTCTTAAAGGTGCGAACACCATCCATTCGACACCTCTGTCTCTCCCCCTCTTTGTTTTTTTGTGTTCTCCTCTCTTATTAGGCCTGCTTGCTCCAGCTGGGCCTAAGTGATGCTTAACATGTACACCTGCACATCATGAACAGCAGCCAGTCACATGGACCTTTCTGATTATGTTGTGTTTGCCGCGCTGCGTCTGTGTGTCTTCTTTATGAGCACTCATGCTTGTATGTGTAATGTTTTTGGTGATGGTGTGTGTGTGTGTGTGTGTGTGGGGGCTCTGTTTTTGTCCTGATGAACTAGCTTGAGATGGGTTACTATGGTGACAGCACTAGCTGTGCTTGCAGTCGGCTACAGTGCTCCCCCCGCCTCCCCTGTCTAAATACACTTCCAGCCTCACTGCATTTAACTCACATTTAACTCATGTATGCATTTTCATGTGTGATGACAGAAAGTAGGATAATATTTTTTCGGCATAGTTGTCTATAGTAACATATTATTCAGGTGCTGTTGTCTGATTTTTGAACGATGCCAGTGGGGATACAATCATGGCTGATTTTCCCTCTCTCGGTCCCCACAGGGGTGTCCACTGTAAACAAACCAGAATCGATCCTGATTGCTTTCTGGAGTTATAAGACGTAATTCACATGTAATGACACCAGTAATCAAGTCAGCGCCTCTGACCAATCGACATGTGTCCTCTACTATATGGGAGGAACTCACCGAATCTAAGGGGCTGTCAATAACTCATGAGAGTCCAGTCCTAATATTGAATTCTGTCCAAGACTTGCCACAATAACACAGTTTAAAAAATAGTTCTAAATATTAAATAAAAACATTTCTTATTCCTGAATCAATATTATTAATTTTTTTTTTTAATAAAGATTAATTTTTGACTCTACCAGGTGAGCTACTGCGGCGCCCCTTATTACATAATATTTTTAATGTTATTAGCACTTGTATATGCATTATAGCAATGATGCTGCTGAAATAATCTGACTGACGTGATGTGTATTGTTTTTGGAAATATGACTCATTATATGCAGGCTGTGTATAACGTTTCCCACAGTCTAGTCTTAAAAAGCTAACAAATTGCAAGAATTTGAAAATATCGAATAGTAATATAACAGTACGTGAGCCAGGGAAAGACATAATATCGAATATCGTGGTAGTAGCAAATCAAGAAATAAGCATCTCATCCCAGCCGTACTATAAAGGGTTTTAATTGATATATAGTGTAAATACAGTGATTCACTTGTCAGTTTTGCATGATCAAACCAGTGCTTACTGATAACAGACATCCACAGAAGTCCTGCACAAGACTGGGAAACTGTGGTGTTGCCGCACTCCACAGACCTCTTCTTCTACTTTCACAACATGTAGTACATCTTCACCAACATCACAGCAGACTGAGAGGGAGACAGAAACCACCTGCTTAACAGAAAGAGCACCTTCCTTCTCAATTCCTTCTTGTGCTCCCTGTACTGTTACGTCCACATCTGCACCATTTCACCACTGTAGTGATGAAACCAGATGGGTGAGAATCTGGCCTTGCCTCACAAAACCACTGGCCAAGCAGTAAGTGTTATCTTTTAATTACAGAGTATACAGTATGTGTATGTTTTTATTAGGTTTTTTTATTAACTGTTTTCTATGAACTGGTTTGTTTCTGCGTTTCGGGAGTGAAGAGAGTTATATCTATTGAACAGTGGCCTTTATTTAATCCTTGGCAGTGATACATTCACACAGTAACAAACCCACTAACAGCTAGCCTCATACATGCCAGAATACAGCTCTCGAGCTCAGTTTTTGTTAACACTGGGAAACATTTAGTGCAACTCAACACTCAGATTTGTACTGGACAAATCAACCAACTATGGGGCGTGTGTAGACAATGACGACTCACCGCTTTTCAAAACCTTCAAACGGTTAAACCTAAGTATTGTGGATATAAAACGACGCATTATTCTGTAACTGTAGGGTGTGACGGTGTTTTTCTAAAACTCCCTACGATGCAATGCAATTTCCAGTTTTGAAAATCATTAGCAAAGACCAAAGTCCTACAGCGAGTCGGCAAAAATAATTCTCAGAAAGGCAAATTAGAAAATTTCCCCGAACTGCATGGTAGATTAAAGTTCATCTGAATCGAGTTGCAGGTTTATACGATACTGAGCAAAAGAAAATGAGCGTGAAAATGTTGGCACAGAACAGCCGCTGTTAACTGTTTGCTGATCATTACACAAAAGTACAATCCATAGGACACAGTCAATTAGCATAGCCTGCATTTAATTCAACATCGATTGGTGCAGCTCACAGAACAAACTGTCATAGTTTCACATACTGATGTGATTTTGGAACTACACTATACACCGTCAAAATATAGAAAGTCTACCTGTCCTGTGTGTATTAAGCTTTGAAGCATTCAGGTCAGATGTATTTTTTTTTCTATATATAATGTCATTGGATAGTGGGTGACACGTGTGTGTGTTGGTATGTGTGTGCATCACGTGCCTTTTGCTGCTCTAACAATGTTTAACTGATCATTAGGCGCCATGCTCTTGAAGAAAGTGAAGAAAACAGACACTTAAGGACAGGCTCGAGTGAAAGGAGTGTCCCGGTGTGGCAAGGCTGACACTAGAGCTTCCATCTGGGACAAAACACTGAAGAGACTCATGCCAAGACGGAGTGAGAAGGCACAGAGAGATGAAGCGCCTGCGCCTAGTTTATGAGCCTGCATCAAGCATTCCTAATTCACTTACAGTTAAAGGGGGCCCAGATTGAATCATGCCTTGCTGTTAAATGACAGCATAATTAATGGAAGTCATTTTACAATACCGCCGTGGCCACAGACCCTCCACTCCAGGGACCCGTCTGTCAGAGGTTAGCTAACAGTGAGTGATTTCTTGGCCGGGGGGGGGGGCATTTGAACGTTTACACGACTTCAGTATTCCATCCATGCCGTACCTGGCTTACTCGTGGGTATCCTGTGTGGAAAGACCCACAGAGCAGGGCAGTGATTGAAAATCTTTATGAATTTGAGAAGGGTTTTTGTGGAAAAACAAACAGCAGGGGGCGGGATATTTGTCCATAATGAAACACCCACGACTAAATGTTTATAGGCAAGATATGTTCACAGTACTCTGCTGCTCCATGTGTAATGCCATCAAGTCGGTAAGAAAGAGGTGTTACAAGGTGGAGAGTAATGAAAACAGATTTTGCAAAGATTCATAACACATTTGTGTTTAAAGTCCAACTGAAATCACATTTAGCCATCCCATTTTGCAGTAGAACATAATGTCAGCGTGACTTTTCAGAAGCATTGTTAATAGTTTTCCAGTTATTAGGAGGAAGAAAAAAGGTCTAGGGAAATATCAGAATTGCTTCTTTTTGTCTCACTTGGAGAGGCGTGTCGGTGTCTGGGTTTGATTGACAGCACTGGTGTTACAATGTAGTGAATGACAGACGGTAGTAAACAAACTTGCTCCCATAAGTCATGAGCACACAGCGTATTGTCGGTGGTATTGAAGAGTAACGACCACGCCAACATCTAACGGGACCGAAGTGCCATTTGCAGGTATGTTTACATGCTGTTTAATGTCCTGCAGCTAATTACCTATCTGGCCTGCAAACTGACGTTAGCAGTGCACTTTCCCCCGGCGGATGTTGGTTTGGTCACTTGTTCAACAAGAAGCTATGGACAAAATATGTGTTCATGTTTGTATGTTAAATAAGAAGGAGACTTTAGCAGGAAAGCTAATGTGGGTTGTGTTCAGAGTTTGTGGCTGCTGTGTGGCTCAGTGAGGCCGTCTGCTCTGCCTATGATAACGATACGATGATAGAAGGTACTGCTTCATGCAAGGTTTGATTGTAGATGGAAACCTTTTATACAGCAATACAGAGTTGGATACCTAACAGTGTTCTTTCGAATTACTGCAAAACTAGGGGGCACCATATTGAGATGATAAAATATAGAACATAAATGTCTCCCTTTTTGCTTTCAGTTTGCTTCTTCAGAACACATGAGTTGCACAGCAGATATGTATGCAGTAGCAGACACACACACAATAAAAAATGCTATTTAATTTCAGTTGGACTTAAAATGGAAGGAGGCACTGAACCTGTGGGTGCAGGCCTGAGCAGTGGAAAAGGTAGAGGGAGGGAGAGATATGGAAATAAGGAAGCAGAGAGGCAGGATGTGTGTGTGTGTGTGTGTGTGTGTGAGAGAGATGTTTTCCCGCAGCAGCCAGTGAGAGCTGGTGGTCTAACAGTGCAGACAAACGGGCCATTAATCTGACCTGCCCCCTCTGCTCTCCATCCCTCCAGCCTTCCCTCTGCTTCTCCCTCTTTTCCGTCTTGGTTTGTCAACTAACCCCCCCCCCCCAAGTCCCTCTCTGTTTGCTCTTATACCACTTTGCTCTCTCCATCACCCAAATTCAAATTTTTTTCTTTCTTTCTTGCTTTCCCATCTCCTCTGCTTGTTAACTTGTGTCCTCACTCCTCTTCCAGTCTGCAGCTCACACACACACACAGCCACATATATACACACAATTGGAGTCTTATTTCAAGGCAGTTAGAATCAAATTATTTCCTCCTCCTCTGGGTGTTTTTTTCTTCGTTTGCATCAAATCTTGGATTCAGCTGTACCTTGGCGTTGGCAGCCTTGCAGCGATCCAGTCAAATCCATAGGATTGGCCATGCTTGGGATGAGCTTACTTGTCCATTCACCACACAGGGAATACCTCTACTAAACCCCTAAACAGTTTTAGCTGGAGGTTAAAACTGCTGAGTGTCAAAGGAAAGTGTTCGCTTCTTGAGCTACAGCCTGGATAGCTGTCCCATCACAGCTCTCGTACTGTCCCTGTCTTGTCTGAATCCTTCTTAGTCTTGATTTCTTTCGGTTTCAGTCTTGATGCAGAGTGGCTAAAGCACAAACTGAGGGTACTACAGGAAGCAGGTTAGGATTGGAAGTGTAGCTTCACAGCCACAGTTCAATCACAGAGGTCTGAAGAAGGAAGATTCATAAGAAGAAGAAAGAAAGCCAAGCATAGGGGATGGAAGAAGCAGATTTGGCAGAGCCACCAGGCAGGCGTAGCTCGTCCAGCCTCATGTGCAGATCTGGTTTGTGGGTCGGATCGTTGGTGGGGCCGGGCCCTGCAGCTGCTGCCATGTGGCTGCAAGTCAAGCAGGGGAACTGGGCCCTCTCAGGCTGAGGCTCACCACACCAAGACGCTGCACTGCGCTCCACTCGCTAACGTGAGAAGATGAAAAGGAACATCAGATGTTTTTTGTATTGCTCACGTTGTGTCTGAGTGTGTGTTGTCTGTCTGTCTGTCTGTCTATATCTTATTTCTTCAACACAGACCAGCCTGCAGTTGATTACCTGCTCCTGTTTCATAGTCCTCTGTCAGTTCCCAAATGCTTCGGCTATGTCAGGAATGCTGCTCCCCCCCAACATGCTTTTTATTTGTTTGGAGCACCACCTGGTTTAGCTGTTGTGTAAGGCGTGGCCGGAATTTTTCAGATTTTTTTATTTGGGTTTGTGTATTACCAGCTGTCCCAATTATTTTCCAGACAGGGAACATGTTTGCTGCAACTGGTCATAGATCTGTGTGATTATGTGTGAAATTACATTTAGCTGTAGCCAAGTAACAGTAAAGTGCATTTTAGTCATAGTAAACACGTCTGGTTCCATGTGCTTGCAGATGCAGTGGTATGCGTTTTAAAATTTAAAATGTGACTTTCTTTTCATAAGCTTAAATTACACTATGTTACAGTATGCAGAAGCATATGAAGCAGAGGGGAGGAGATAGAGCTGGAAAAGGAATGAGGAACTGGGCAGTAAGGAAAAACAGATATAAAGACAATGACCATCTTATCTGTTTCACATATGGACTGAGGATTTTGAATTCTTGGGCTTTTGTTTGCTGCTTCTGAATATGGAGTCAGAACAGTAACCTGGGAGATATAGAGCCGTCTAGCAATCTGCAATGTTGCCAGATAAAACCTATTTGAATTGTGTTTGAAGTCATAGGCAAGTTTGAGCCCTTATTTTAACCCCTTGTTCTTGAGTGTGAAATGGGCTGCTTGAAAGACCTTAGAGTGCCAGTCACCTTATCGCATATCAATCTTTCATATAAGACGGACATCTGGCATGTTTCACTGTCAGACAACACATGTCTACACAGCGGCTATTTGGTGTTTTTGGTTGGTTAGACTCGAGGGATCAGTTCCTATCAAGTACCCTGTCACTCTAGGACGATGTCAAACACACATTCTGCCCTTGTTTCTTCTGCCCTCTTCTCCTCCACTTTGCTTCTACACCTCCCTTTTCTTCTCCTCCCTCTTAGCAGCCTCCAGTCCAAGGTCGAACCGAGCTCAGTGGGACTAGAAAATAGTGAGTCATTGTTTTTGAAAGCGAGTGACAGTGACCCGGCACCTCACCTGACCCCCCCCTCACTTCTTTTTCTTTCTTCATGTTTATATTCTGTCTTATTGTCTCCCTCTGCCTGTACCTATCCTCCTCCTTCTGTTCCTCCCTCCCTCTCTCCTTTGCCAGCGCCGGAAGGTAGAGAGAAGAAGGCGAGCCAAAGTCACCCGTGTGATCTGATTTAGGCCTTTCTCTTCTCTTGGACAGCCATCTGACAGCGCAGGCCCTGCATGTTGCTCTTTTCTACCCGCTTCAATCTGCCACAGCTTGGCCCTGTGCCGCAGCTGTAACGGGACCCGGCGTTGTGTATAAATAGGCTAGGCCAGCTCCCATTGCCATGCTCCTCAATGGGAAGCTGAGGCAATGGAGGAACAGGTGCTCCTACCCACACACTCCCTCTCTCCCCTTCCCAAGACCCCCCCCCCCCACACACACCTTTATCTGATGTCCTCAAATGTGGAAGCACACGTCAGTCACGATGCACGTGTTAGCTACGCTCGCTCGTCGTCTCACTTGGTCATTGCCTCCCTCTTATTGTTAACAGAAGACTTTAAAAAATAGACCCTGTGTGGTTTAATGGCGTGCTGAGCTTATTTCCACTCTTCAAACTGCCCCCCTCTCTGTCTTTCCCTGGCTCACGTACTGTTATTTTGGTCCTCAACTCTCTTTGTTTTGGAGGTACAAGTCGGTACATGTTAATCAAAATGCCTCTCATGCAATTTCTCAGCATCATTTTTCACTGTAGAAGCCACAGCTTGGCAGTGGGCGCACAGGGAGCTGGCTTTACTTCTCAGGACTTTCCACAGCTATATTAACAAACAAATGCTTTTTTCCACTGGCAGTCCACTTGGCACTGCGGCCGCATATTCTCTCTCCTGGGGTTTGTTCAGCAACTGAGCTGTTGACAAATCCATAATCGGCAGATCACCTCATCAGGGGCAACGTGCGTCTAAGCTGACAGAGAGATGAAACTTCTTACAGTCCAGAGTTAGTTGTCACCTGGTTTCATGCTGGACAGGTCTGGTTTCACGCAATGCTAACGTGCGGCTGCCCTCTGCTACAGTGAAAGGCAGAGGCGGGCTGGTCTCCGGGCCACAAAGGGCTCCACTCTCACCTTCTGAAACTGCCACTGTGAAACACTGTCTCACTGCCAGCCAGCACTGGGCCAGCCAGCCAGCCAGCCAGCTACTGTTAGTTGATGCATATTAAATTCTCTGCAGGGTGCACAACTCTATAAATAAGAGAAGAATCTGTCTGAAATTGTAGCTACACCATAACGGAGGCTGCAGCTGTGGGTTTTTCCTGAATAGTGGAGATGGCAGTTTCTGTCAGAGATAGTCATTACATTGATGTGACCTCAGTTGCACCGGTCATGCTCACGTAATTTTGTGAGCTGTAATTATGGTGAGCTTATTCTCTGAACTAATTCTGCTTCATATTTGACAAGGAGAGGGAGTAAAGACGTGAAAGAGAAGGATGGTGCCATGCTAAAATGGCAGGGAGCTAAAAACTAAAGGTAAAAGAAATTTGCCAGTATTTCTGCCATTTAACAGATGTCTTTAGAGTAGCATAGAATGAGTGCAAATTGGAAAAACATTTCTGTTTTTGATCACGCTCATTAGGAACAGCCAATACTTTTGAGTTGTCCTCGTCGATCTTCTTGTGATCTAAGCAATATATGCAAGGGCAGTTTATTCAGTTACATGAATGTGTGAAAAGACCTCATAACTATTCAAGCAGCACACATGGTGACAAATGTTTAGATGGTATTTTAAAAAAAAATGTTTATGCATTTGTTATCAAGAAAACTGACATTTCTGAGGAGGCAGTTCCTCGAAAGATCTCATGTAAAATTTTGGTAAAGGACTCGTTCATTTGTTAATCTCTTATTGAAGACTTAAACTCGCTCACCTCACACCATTTCCGAGCTTTTTCCTCTGCTGTTTCTGTTTGTCTGACACCTCTCTTTATGTCCCCACTCCTCCTCCTCCTCCTTTTTCTCATTCCTGCTGCCAAATTAAGTGTCAAACAGACAGGGAAGGCGGGTGGATGGCCCACATTTCTCCTATAGAGGTCCACATTATGGTACAGGGTACAGTAAGTTCCAGTCTATGCCCTGTCATTTCATTCTCTGCTCCAATACAACCCCCCCCCCCTTCCCCGCGGGCTCATTAGGGACTGATTGGGTTGTTATTGTAATTAAGAGCTCCTGCACAGCCAGTGAGAGCACCAGGCTGTCTGCTAATGGGTGGTCCTCTGTGGGCGGGTGGGCTACAGAGGGGTCACGGTCATTGTCCACCATAACCCCCACCCACACAATGTCTGTCAGGGTGTTTTTATATGATGTCTGTTTATGTAAGTCCAAATGTAAATTAAAATGGCAGTTCACAGTATAGTCTTTGTGTTAGAGCATTTTGTTTCACATTTTTCTTTCTTTAGATGACAAAAAAAATTAAACATTGTGCTGCAGGTGTCTTCTTGCTGTTTCTCCGTATGTCTTTTTGTCCCATGTTCTGCCATAGACTCCATAGGCGAGTGTCTTTATATTCTAGGAGAACATTGCTTATTGTTGTGTTTGTGGTAAGTACGTAGCAACCCCCCGTCATGTAACAGTGGCCCTCCATAGCGGCCCTCCATTCATGCATGTGATCACCAACCGTTCTGTAGGTCCCGTACGTCACTCTGCGTTCCTGCCTGGGCTCAGGTTACACTTTCACCCCGCTCACTCCCCCTCCCATCACTTCTCTGCCCCCCTTCACCCCTTCCTTTTCCCCTATTTTGCCCGCGACCTGCTTCCTTTTGACTCAATCTGGCTCTGTCTGCTTCTCCTGTGTCCCCCTGCTCCCAAACCTGGGAGGAGAGAGGGAGGAGATGGCTCATTATTTAAAGACACAGTGGCTCTCACAGCCAACCCCCGACTACATAACAACCCTTCCTCCCCTCTACTACTTTACTCTCCCTCCTTCTCCTCCCCTCTTCCCCATCTTCTCCCCGATGACCCACGCCTCCTTCCCCTTCTCTCTCGGTCCTGTCAGTCGAAAACAAGACTCCATTTTGAGTAGGGAGCTCCCAGCAACACCGTCCACTGCTTCCACTCATGGCCCACTAACATTTCTTTGTGTCAATAAAGCTTCTCCAACAGGAGACATGACGTGTGATGGGAAATACCTAATTTCCAGTAACATATTTCCTACCTGCAGTGGGAAAAATACATTAATGTTAAAAGGTCATGTTTGTGTCCTCTTGGTGTGTCTTGAAGATCATTGTGGGCAGAGGTGAGTTGCACTCTGGCCCTGCTTGTGTTGCGTAACGTAGTTTGTTATGTTGTCATGTTGCACAATAGGTATCCGGTTAGTGCTGCAGGCTGACAGCGAGTGGGTGGCCTGGAGGCCTGTTTGATGTGTCCAGGAGATAAGGCAGGAGGGGCAGAGAGGTGTAAGGTTGCTGTTATCACTGGGAGTAACACCAACTGCCACATACGGGAGGAAGAAATGTGTTTTTGTGTTTGGTTTCTGATACAGTATGTGTCTAATAAAGAGGGTGCGGCCCAGGCAATCTGGCTGGCTTGCGTGAATGAGTTGTTGCTGTTGTTTCAAACGCTGCGTTATCTGATGAGATGCTTAACATCAGAAATTTATTGTCTTATTTTATGATTTGTTTTTGGCTCCTGGCAAGGCTGGCTGCAAGCGGAAGTGTGCAAAGTTGAACTGGCTTTGGCCACATCTGCACTAATGTGGCTACATTTGAATACTCCCATTTAAATGTTTCCGATCAAGTCTAGTGTTCTCCTGTTGTCTTGACAAACATGGCCAGGTACAGCTTGTTGGAACCCTGCCGCACATCTTCTCACATGGTCAGAATGTCATTTCAGTACATGGTGGATGTGCCCACTTCTGCTTGTCTGATTTATTTGACAAAGTCAAAAATTGACTGTCAGAGCAACGAAAAATGGGAAGTGCTTTATTTGTTTTACCATTTGTAATTTACTTCATAACTTTATTACAGAACTGCTGTATAGAAAGATATTAAAGACTGTTTTGCAGAGACAAAGGAGGAGTCCAAGTTCAGCTGCGTTGTTCTGGCAGAGGGGATAAAAACGTTGTCAGTGAATGAAGGGGGCATTGACCCAGGGATCTATGTCAAGTAAACTCTTGCATCACTTATGCCTGTGTTTGCAATAATTTAATCCTCATTGTAAATATAGCTTGGTACACTTTCATTAGGTTTTGAAAATCTTGGTGAGCTTCTTCCTTGTGAAGTTTGTGTGCACTGCTGCTAAGATATTTCTATGGACAGCGGTTGCCTTTTTATGCATGTGTGTTCAGCTGTGGGGCTGCGGTGTATGGTTTCAGTATTGTTTTCTAGTCGATCGTGGGTCACCGTGACAAACATGAACTCATTTGGACATCTAGTTAGCTACTGGCTGACCAGTGTAAAACTGAATAATTAACAGTATGACTGCACTTGTTGGCTTTCTATCATGTACAGAAGAGTACAATTTATAGCTGTTTAATATCTCACAGTTCATTTTATCTTAAAGGTTTTGTCACCATGTCAAATAAGAGAAGTATTATCAACATACTTGCCAGGGTTTCATCACTGTTTTGTCAGGGGTCCTACAGAGGCAAATAAGGTTTTGACATTTTTAGTGAGAATGTTTTCAGATAAACAGAATAGTGAATTGTGCAACTATTGTATTTTCTTCTGTTGTATTTACACTGAGCAGCTATAACATTCAGACAGCATGGGCACCCTGACCGGTCCCCATATGCAACAAACTGCAATGCACTGTGTGTTCTGACACCTTTCTATCAGAACCAGCATTAGCAATTTCGTTTGCCCATTTTTCCTGCTTCAACACATCAACTTCGAGGACAAAATGTTCACCTGCTGCCTCATAAATCCCACTGACATGTCGGTGTATTTTACTTTATCTGTCGCATTCACAGAAAATAAAATCAAGAGCTAATATACACATGCTAAAAGGTACTAAGCTAATTATAAGAGGCTACCAGTTGGCACGTAGCACAAGTGTTCCAACCATTTGATATCTTAGTTAGACTTTTTCCACTCTGAGTTAATCCACATCTGAAAAACTCGCCCCATTGCCAAAATGCTGTTGTAGTAAACATGGTTTTATGTGGCAGTGTACTGATTACAAGCTTTATTAGCTCATATCCATTATAAGAAGTCACTTTATACACATTATAAGAAGAACTGTTCCATTGATGTGCTGCTGGTCAGAGTTTGTACCTGGATGTTTGTCTCGCTAACCATTAACAAAATGGGAAGTTAATTGGTAGCGTACACCTGGGAAATGACGAGGGCCAATAACAACTCAACAGAACCAAGTATTCCACTGCAATGAATGTAGACCTTTTTTCTATTTTAAGATGTATGTTGCAGTTGTATTGATTATTTGTACTGTGTGCAAAGTGGTAGTGGGGGATTGATTGTAATAAATGGGTAAAATAGCAAAAGGTGGCGAGCAGATAGGGTTCACACCATTAAGAGGCATGAAAGACACTTAGAGAGTGTGATTAGCAGGTGTGTGTCTGTATCATCGATCGAAGGCAGCAGACTAGATGGAGACCATTAGATCGCTTCTGTGATAAGGGGCTCCTTTTACCCTACACTCACAAGCTCAGGCCCCTTTTCAATACTTTTGTTTCCCACCTGTGTGATCTTTCCTGCCATTTTTGTTAAAGATTATTCAAAGGAGGAGTAAGTTTGGTGTTGTGGTGATGAATCTGGCCTATGCTTAGGAGGTGTCTTCTTGCTTGTTTCTATGTTGCATTATTAATTGCAGTTGAGAGAACAATACGTCTCAAACCTTTCCCAAACCATTTCAATAATTGTGGTAGTTGATTGCTCATCCGTGACTGATGCACTGCTTTGACATGTGTGAGAGGTATTGTCTCACCGTGTTCTCTTTGTAAACTTGGTTTTTAAATAAAATAAAGATAGCATAAAATGTGTTTCAGCTTTTTGATATAATGGCAAAAATAGAAATAATGTTTTCATTTAACACCTGTCTTATATAATTTAAGCTATGAGGCGTTCTCCCCTCCCACTTAGTAATTTTCCTTCAACTGCAGAGGAAGACATTGGAAATGAGCATCTAGTTATTTGTAGCAAGCAACAGCAGCGTGCCTTTTCTCTCTGTAAATCTCCTTAAGTAACTGGCCCCAAATGAATTCTCCACGCGCGTGTGCGTGTGTGTGTGTGTGCGTGCGTGCGTGCGTGCGTGCGTGCGTGCGTGCGTGCGCATTTGCCAGTCAAAATGTGGGCTTATGTTTGTGTGCCAGTGTGCAGCAGCTAAAGAGTATGAATGAGCGTGGATAAGCATTTTGCTTCCAGGCTTCATTTCTGTTAACCCCTTCATGTCTGCTTCATTCAGATCAGGCAGTGCCATACAATAATATCCTCCCTGGAGAAATACTGCTAGAGCCAATGAGAAGAGAGGGACTCGGCGTTGTGTGTTTGTGTGTGAGAGAAGGAGGGGGGGCTTGAATGGCTCTGCTCTACTTAATGCAGATCACTGGTGGTTTCATGGCTTAAATGGGGAAAAGAAGGATCTGTTGATGTTCGTATCCGGTTGTTTTAAAGTTGCAGACGTTACTGTAACAGTTTGAACAAAAACTAAACATTATAACCTTCATGGTGGGATTTATTTCAGGGCTGTTGTGTTAAATTGCATTAGCTTTAGATAAGTGTACCTAATAAACTGGCAACTGAGTGTGAATGCACATTTGCTGATGTGGTCTGTTGTGTTTATGACGGGCTTATTATTGTTTCTCACATCTCCCTCCCTTTCTATCCTTCCAGTCTGCCAGAGCAAGGACATCCGGAACAATGTGACCAACCTCCAGTCGTTGGAGAACTGCACCATCATTGAGGGCCACCTGAAGATTCTGCTCATGTTTAAGACCAAGACCGAGGACTTCCGGGGTCTCAGCTACCCGAAGCTGCGAGTGGTAACAGACTACGTGCTGCTGTTCAGGGTCTATGGCCTCGACACCCTCAGCGATCTCTTCCCCAACCTGACGGTGATCCGCGGAAACAACCTCTTCTTCAACTACGCTCTTGTGATTTATGAGATGCTGCAGCTGAAGGAGGTGGGCCTCCACAGTCTGATGAATATCACCCGGGGCTCTGTGAGGATCGAGAAGAACCCAGACCTGTGTTACCTAGCCACCCTGGACTGGTCCAAGATCCTGGACTCTGTGGAGGACAACTTCATCGTGGCCAATAAGAATGAGAGAGAGTGTGGAGATGTGTGTCCTGGCACGGCCCAAGGTCAGACCATCTGCTCACAAAACACCATCAACGGACACTTCAGGGGACGATGCTGGTCACAGAACTACTGCCAGAGAAGTAAGTGTATATGTGTGTTAATGTGCATTTAACAGTGGAGAGTTTATTCTCTCTTTCTCCTCCTCATACACTCCGCTCATACCAGAGTTTTCAAACTGGGAGTTAAAGAGGGGCGCGCAGAAGGACGTGGTGCAACTGGTGTCAAAATTTGTACTCCTTCTCAGTCGTAACTCAGTCAGTGCTGCTTATGACTCCAGATCTTGCCTGAGAATCACTGGGGTTTTTAATTTTTTTCAGTATTTTAATAATACAGTTATCTAATAGCTCA
This sequence comes from Gadopsis marmoratus, assembly GCA_036023855.1. Lineage (NCBI taxonomy): Eukaryota > Metazoa > Chordata > Actinopteri > Centrarchiformes > Percichthyidae > Gadopsis > Gadopsis marmoratus. The sequence continues at coordinate 33,380 of JAVQJF010008682.1, read as the reverse complement.
TTTGTCATACTTTAATGGTACCAATATGTCAAATAAACAAACAGGGCTCAAGTTGTAGCCCACATCTAACTGAGTCCTTGGCAACAATATACTTCCTGTTTACATCCCCATTAGTCAATTTCTTTTACTATTACAAATCGACTGACTTTGTAACCGGTACAACCTTTCCAGAATGCAACACGCTGCTCATTGTAAAGTGGTCCATTGAGACGCTTAATGAGAATATGCACTGGAGATTTTTTCCTCCCAGAAATGAATTGACACGACTGATGTTTTCATTCCAACTGGTTAATGTAATGATCTCTAATGTAATGATGATGCGGAGGGTTGGTCCTAATATCAGCAGCAAGAGGTCGCGGACTCCCTTTGATTAGCATTCATTGACTGGAGCATTGTGGGCAAGCGATCTGTAATTATAGGCTCAGGATCTGCTTGGTGTGTGAAATGACTCAACTGCATTGTTTAGTCGGGCAACTGCAAAACACAAAGGTAGGCAGGTTAGAGCGAGAGAGTTGATGGACAGGCATAAACAGTGTAGTACACTTGTTTGTTAGAAATTGTACAGCTTCTCTCTCCTTTTTAGTAAAAACAGAGCTGTGGGTTTGCTTGGTGCTGCAGCCAGCTGCCAGTGTGTCGGCCAGTCAGTCCGTCAGTCTTTCCTCTCCTACCATAAACACAGAGAATGGCTTCTATTGTAAGACACACAGAGAGAATGCTTATTATTTTTTGAAGGCGATTATAGCTTCTGTTGTTTTTTCTGTTCTGTCTCTGTGTCTGACAGAAAGGCTAGCGTTCAAAGCGTAATGACCTCGGCCATGTTTATACTTTACCATCGACTGTTGCAGCCCACATATAATGTCTGCTCCTCGAATTTTTTCTTTCTTTCCCATGCTAGGTCTCACTGTCGGCAAAGTAATACAGGAAGCGACTCTCATTGCATTAAAGGGGAGGAGCTTAAGATTGCCCTGTTCAGGACTCCAGGTGTTGGAAAACTTTCACATTCCTAATGAGGATCTTATAAAAGTTTCAGATGACAACATTTGGAGCTTGAAATACAGGTGTAAGGCAAATAAATACAAAAGCCGTTTTTGTTAATTTGTGTAGACCTGGGCCTGTATTTATCACAGGAAAGGTTTCAGAAACACATAAATCTTAAGTGAAAGATAAAAGTAAAAATCCTTCACTATTATATTGCCACAAACCTAAGAATAAAAGTTATTTATTAAACTTCTTTGGACTGACAAATACTATGATTACTTAAAAGTAGATCCTGGATGATTGCAGTACAGGGACTGAGGTGAGCACACATCTGTCTGGGACGTGGTTGTACAAAATAATGTTGGTCATGATGAATTATACATTAGCTGAAGCAGTATGTATAATTCAGATGTTGTGGTAAATGCCTTTTTCTTTTTTCTTTTTAAACACTTTCCATGCATATTCACTGTCTACACTTGTCAGTGTGGCACTAAATTCTCCTTAGAAGTCTTTACGGCTAAATTGAGCATTCCTATGTGTAATCCTGATAAGATTGATGATTATGGGCCATTTAAAAAAAAAACACAGCGTGTCGAATGGGCACACAGTACGTCAAACAACCTGTTCACATGAGCGTTCACGTCTCCTTTGCTTCGGATAGGCCATGGGAGCAGGTGTGACGCTTTGCCCTGCGTCACGCGACAGGCACCAGTTTTGTCAAGAGCTGTGTGTCAAAGCAGGAGCCGTTTCTACAACGTGCGGCAGGCGGAGTGTGATTGTGTGTGTGGGCTGCACATAGGGACGCTATGTGTACACTCACTGTAAATGTTTGTGTGTTTGATATATGTGTACTTCAGGGCCTGTCCTCACTGGAGGTGAGAGCCACAGTACATTGTCACAGACATGTTCTTATCCTACAGCAGCAAAACTCTCTGACTTCAAGCTAACTAGTGCTGCTTTTCTCAAATCACTGCTGTTCAAGATTAGAATAATGTACAATGTATGTTGGCTTGTACATGTATCCATGGCATGTATCCATGGCATGTTTCATCCCCACAGGTCACCCTAGATGAGATAAAAGGATATGATGTGTTGTTTCCCTTGGGTGCTTGCGCTGTGATGTACACTGAGACATGTGCTGGGTGGTGGCGTGAGGAAAGTGTAGGAACTTTAATTAGGGCTTCTGTGAATGAAAACTCAGAGTTTACAAACTTGGATGCACACATACACACGTGTGCGTGTGCAGGGCGGAGGAACATTAGATGGGGCATTAAAGTTTATGTGTGAGTGGAAACTGTGGGGTTGATTTTGTTGTGTTTTTACAGGGTTCCAGTTGCCTTAGGTAAGAGCCAAGGGAGAGCCTGCATTCCTCTGATCTTACACATGCTCCTTACTAGCAGGAAAACCACTGTGAGCGTGTGAGTGTGTGTGCGCACATGCGTGTGTGTGTGAGAACCAAGATATGTCATGTTTAACTGTGCAGGGCCCTTAAGTAGCTTCCAAACAGCCTGGAGAGTGTATGAGATCTGACATTCATTGCCCGTGCTATTTTGTACGTGTGTGTATCAAACACACATATGTATATTGTGTGTATATTTACAGCTTTGCGCAGGCAGCTGTTCAGATGTGGAGGTCAGTCCAGTTTTGTCAAGTGCACTCGGGCTGCAATTTTCTCAGGTTTTACAAGCAGTCACCAGTCACTGTGGCATTGTTGCCTGATTGAATGCTGGTGTTTGCTTGCTTTTTCTCTGGACAACAGTAGGACAATAGCATATTTCTATCGAGGGCGGCAGTCTGCTTTATGCAGTCTGTTGTGCTGTAGAGCAGGCCATTCGAAATTCCCAGTTTATGACAGTTTATGTTTTTTCAAGGTATCAAATCTTCCAAAAGTGGTTTCCTTCAGGCGTAAGTTAGTTGTTCTATGTGGACATTTCTGTGAACTGGATCAGTTCAAATGTCTTTGAGCAATGAATTCCTACCAGTCCTGCACGATTAATTCTGCAGCTGACAATGCGCATGGATGCCCCTATGGAAAACAGAAAATGAATAATTCAAGTCAAGGATCATAAGTTTAAAACATGTTTTCTACTGATGAAATTCTAGATTGGCAAGAAATAAAAGCACGCTTATAGAAGTGGGGGGAGGGGGTGTCAGATCTAAGATCAGTGGGATTCATGGATCACTGGCACCTGCAGACAGACAGGATACTGTATGTAGCATGTGGATAAAACCTGTGCATCCACATGTTTGCACATGGTGCATCCAGGAGGAATGACTGGTTGGGTTAGTCACTGAAACTGGTGGATTCCATAATGAATGTGATGGAAAGCAGTTGCTGTTTTCGGCTTTTGGTTTCAGTTTGGTTTTGAGATGAATGTAATAGTTCACCTCTTATCTCATTTATTACCATTAATAGAAGACGCTAGTCACTCTTATGCACAATTAATGGGCCTTTAATGTAAGATTGAAGGTTTAAATGGTGTTAAAATAAAACGCATTCCCAAAGACAGTTGGTTTAAAAAAAACAAAAGATAGAGAATAAATAAAAAGGAAGCAAGAAAGCTGAATTTATAGACGAGGCAGAGCTATATTTACAGATGAGAGACAGATGGATAGACAGACGCATAAAAAAGGCAGATTGCTAGTTGGAAAACAAGCACACAAGGACTAGATTTGCAAATGAGTGGTGACGAGAGAGAAAAGTACAGACAGAAAGGAAGTAAGGGCTCATTCACAGATGAGAGAAAGAGGGAATGGGAGCAAACAGTCGATCTCCTGTTTAGATAAGGCTCTATCTGTAGCTGAGGCCTGGCACACCGTGTTCAGCTCACAGACACCAGCCAGCCCTATGCTTGCACAACTCACGCACTCAAAAACACACACAAGCAGGAGGAGAGAGCGCTTTTCAGGTCAAAGTTCACCTGGCCTGCGCCTACGTGCTTGTTTGCTGCGATTGTTTTCAGGTACACACACAAACGCACACCCCAACACACAGAGACAGCGCTTCCCCTCCCAGTTACACACTTTCAGGTCATCACACAGGTTAAACTTTGCACAGGTGGTCGATCTAAATGGATCAACGTGCGTCAATAAATATGGCTTTGCAACCCTGCTACCGACCAGAGTTGAATGCCGGTTGGACACTGACCAACTTTGAAGAGGGTTTGCTACTGCGGATGGGAATTTAATATTGTCATATGGACATTTACAAGACATTCAACCAACTTCCAGGCTTTTGTAAAAACAGAGAGCAGCAGAGAGTACAGGAGTGGTTGAGCAAGCGAAAGAGAGCGTGAGGAGAATTGAAAATGAAACTTTATGTTGTTTACAGTATCTACTGTATGTACTTCTTTGCAATCCTCAGGAACGGGAACTTTATTTCTAGGGCGATATGGTCATAGGCGTGTCTCTGTGAGCGGTGTTCACCAGAGATAAGGAGGTTGAACGCGTGTTCAGAAAACATATCTAATGAAAAGGTTATTAAATGATCGACATATTTCCTGAATGTTGAACTACGTCTAATATATCCATGTATGTTGCCATTAAATGGTACGACTATGTTGTTTCTCTACTGTAATCATAACTGATTAATACTCAGCTGGTATTCATGGTTGCCTTGGTGATGGAAATGGTCATTAATGACATTTCCATTAGTCTTTTATTTCCCCTGCTATCCAATGAATGCGGACAGTCACGTGGACAAGATGAGGGCCAGGTGAGGAGGCCAGGAGGGGAAGAGAAGGGGTCGGGCAAAGCAAAATAAACAGAGCAAAACAAACATGGCGGGGCGTTTCAAGTGTGGCTCCCAGGTACACACACAGACACACACTCAAAAACCACACACACACACACACACACACACACACACACTTTTGCCAGAGTGGCAAGTGGCCAAGCTAGAGGAGGCTAAAGAGAGAAAGAAAATGACAGAATTAAGGATTGAGGCGCTCAATGAAGCGTGCTGTTGGCCTGCGCTCACAACCAAACAAAAACACTTAGCTAGGCCAGCCTCTTAATTGGGGTGTAAAAGTGTCTCCGTTCGGGCTGCTTCCAGATTCCCTTCTCTCTTCTCTTCTTCTCTGCTTTGGTTCAGTTTCTGCAGTTGTTTCTAATGAAAAGTAAATGAAAGAGTTTTCCTGGAGCTGGTGTTGTTAATTAGCCGTTTAGTGCTCAGTGACACAGGGAGCACAAGAGCATAAACACGAAGGGACAGGCTGCCTGAGCGGGCAGGAGTGTTACGCTTCCTGTAAATGGCGTTCATGTGTCTGGAGGGGGGGGGGATCACTGCATGATTACTGCTTGTGGGAGTCCAACAATCCTTCATGTTGGGGACTTCGGTATGTAGAGGTTATGGCTAATTTATAATAAATAATGTTACATTACTAATAACAAAAGATTTTCTCAAAACAATTTCTCTAACACCTTAATTGCGTTAAGATCTTTGTGTAATTTTTTAAGTAGGATTCTCATTATTGACATTATTTGACACAATAGCTGATATATGAATACTTTAGTTTGAGAAATATAAACACTTTTTCCATTTAAAAAAAAAACGCCTAAGATCTCAAAGCCAACAAAGAGCTGGATAGGAAAAGTCCCTACATTTTAAAAATGTCACTCTGTGGCCATAAGACAGCTCTGTCTAAAAAAAAAATAATAATAAAGTAATAGTAATGTAAAAGTAATTCAGATTATAGAGTACATATTGTAAATTATAAATGTCCACATGTGCATTCAGTTTGAACCGTCACAAGCGTCTAGCTGCTATTCTGCACATTCAAATGCTTCATTAAATATGATGTGTGAAGCAACAACTTTTTGCCAAAGTAGTGAACTACACAATATGGTAGAGTGTGGGCATTTGTCTATGTGCTGTTTTAGGGACATATAGTGAGGTGTCTGTCTAGCTAGATATGTTTATAGGACTGGAAAGAGTGTGGGACAAATGATTGCCTGTATGTTTTTTCTAGATGTTTTGATCCCAGATTTGAATTAGTTATTTGCCCTGATAAGATTAGAAATAAATGGTCATGATTTATGAATCTCCTGATCTCGCTGCACATTTCAGGAAATCGGGTCTCTCCCAAAGTGAAAACCGTTTTCTGTTCATTCAGATAGGAAGCAGTGGAGAGCCAACACTTGAATGATAGTATTTGAATTGTTTTCAATTTCCTTCTCCGTTCCAGTTTCTGAGTAAAGTGAATTGCAAGTGATGTGATCCTGATAGTGATACACTCTCACACACAGAAGAGAGAGCTGCGAGCATTCGTTCGCATCTCTGGCTTTCTTATTTATTGCTATAGACACATGCGAGCTCCTCTTTGATGCTGTCCATTTGTGATAGTTAAAGCTTTTCCGTGGTGGCTTGCCTAACATCAATACACACACACTCACTCACACTGACTGGTGTTTGGATTACCATGAATATCTTATAAGGGACATGAAGTGAGGGGAAGAGACAAAAACTGAAAGAGAGGGGAAGAGAAGAGGGAAGGAAGGATGGAAACAGACAGATGGAGAAGGAGCGTTGGTAATTGTGCTCTTGTGTTTTCCTTCCTGGCAGCTTGGATCCTTGTTAACAAATCCAAATTAACTTTGATAAGCTGGCATCAGTTATATACATGCATGTGTATGTGTGTGTATTTCCCTCTACCCGCTCCATTCGTGTAGCGAGTGCAGTAGCAGGCAGGCAGTGCTAGCCGAGCGCCCCAGGGGATCTGGAAAACTCTCCCTCCTCCAGCTCATCAGTGGACCGGCACTCCCACATCCTGCTCCACACACACACACACACACACACACACACAAAGTGCACATGAGATACGTGTAACGGTACATATTCAGATAGACACATGCACAACAACAAATGCACACTTGCAGAGAGCCAAGTGGAGCACAAATGTACACATGAGGCTAAGTGGAGCACGCTGGCACTGCTGCCCACTATTCTAACAGGGGATTGGCTTGGATCGTTATTAGAGATGTAAGTAGCCTATAGTGTGGTGAGGACTGGGGCTTCTGAGGATACCAATGTGCTGGAATAAGATGTATGGCTACTGTTGCTGCGCTGTGTTGTTGTGTCAAGAAGGAGAGAGTCATTCCTTATCTCTTAATGCATTCTTGGTTTGCATTTTTAAGAATGCACATTTGCATATTGATGAGGAGACCGATATACCTTTTCAGTGAGGGTAATAGTTTGATTCCCTCTACACGTGTGTGTGTGTGGGTGTGTGTGTGTGTGTGTGTGTGAGTGAGAGAGAGCTCTGGAGGAAATCGTGTTGGCAGGCGAGTGGTTGTTACAGCCTGAGATGTCTGATAGGACTTCCTCATTACTTCCTGCCTTTGTGCAAAGCACTTCCTACTGCTGAGCTGTACAACTGGGCCCTGGGGTAAGGCTGGCAGGCGAAGAGAATGGCATAGGGGGATATTATTTACATGCGAGATAAAATGAAAGGAAAGAAAAGTTAGATGAATGGATCACAGCTCTCTTGATCTGCAACCCTTTAACAGAAATGCTGAATTCTGACAGTGCTGCAAATGTTTATTTTCTTAATTGTTTTGCAGGCCTCCAGCAAATGCAAACCCTCTGGTTGGTGAACCAGAAAATATACTCCAGGCAGCTGAGATGAGAGGTGTTTGTTTGTTTCTGAGGGAGGAAAATGACACGACCCTCATGAGGGGATTTGTTTTCAGTTGTTTGTGATCAATTTATATCGAGCAGTATCGTAGTGGTGACCAAACGCTCCCCGTACCTCCCACAAGATCTAAAAGTAAACCCAGTATTCAAACTCTCTTAGGTCATGTAGCTATGAAATCTACAATAAATAGTGTGAAAGTTGGCATAAAGATTTTCAAACTTAGGAGTAAAGAAAATAATGAAATTGTTGTTTTGTTATGGTGGGTTTTTTTTTTTTTTTTTTTTTTTACAGCACACCTTCTATCAACACAGCTCAGCCTAAAATGAACGGATGTTTTGTAACTCAGTCAAAGCAGATACAGTCCCTACCTGTACATCATTAACTCGCCATAAAGGGAACCGCACTGCTGCTTCAGCGGAGCAAGGAAGCGCCGTCTACGTTCATGCATATGTGATCTCAGAACCGCGTGTTAGAGGCTTAACATAGTCCGTAAACGCTGCTGCTAGTATGTACTCTTATTTGGAATATGTGATGTTTATGCTCTGTGAAATACTTGGAATTTCATGGGTGGCTTTGAGGCGGTACAGCAGTTCAGCTGAAAGGGTTAGGAGGAGTGTTTGGAATTTTGCTGTTGCATCACCTTCTTGGGAAAGCAGAGTTTCCCACAGGTTGAGAGTGTAATTGTGGCAGTGTCTGGGTTGTGGAGTTTGTGCTCATCTGACACCTAACACTTGAAATTAGAGATTATTATTCTGCTTTTCAATTATTGTTTCTCGCTGTTTGGACTATTTGTATACGCTGGTCTGGTCGACCGAGAACAGTCAAAACAGTTGTGACTTAAAGCTCAAAAACATGCCTGGACGTCCTCGGAGCTGGAAATCATCTTTGTGTTTCTAAACTTGCTTTTCCCGAATTTAACTTCTTTATCCTCATATGACTCCCCCCATGCTTGAAGTTGCTTCCAAACCCTACTCTTTCCGCGTAGTTCTGGCCAGACCCAGCTCCCTTCACTGAATGTCATGTGCTTGGCATTTAACAGGGAGTCTGGTGCGAAGAGTCTGGGAAAGGAGTGTAATTCTCAGTAACTGGGAGCTTTGATGGTGACCAGCACTGTAAAGGTGCAGTACACAGAACCAGTGTCTATTTAAGGCAAAACCTGTGGCACTAGGTGAGGGAGGGGGGGTGAACAGATGCAGGGGCGCATTATTGGGAGAATGTGACCCTGTGTTGACCCACCCAGGTCAGAGGTGAGCAAGTAGGGGCCTGGGGGCAGAAGACGGGGGTTGCTGGCTGTAACTACGGGGTAGGACATGGACGCACACATACACATTCCAAGAGGGCTCACAAAGCCCAAAGACAGGAAGTGCTAATGTGGAACATGGACAGACTGACTTGCTCTACTGCTACCATCTAGACAAAATAATATGAAGCAGGATGAAGCAGTATTCATTTCCTGTCTTATTTAATTGTCTGCCAGCTCTGGAGTACATTTAAAACTTGCTTCCCCCAGTAAAGCGTCCGTAGTCTGTAATGAAGTTTTGATGAGTTTCAGTGGGGTTTTTTTCTTCTTTCTCTTTGATGTCCCCCCAGCTTGAGCACCTGGAGCTTTGACCTTACATGTTGTAGTAAGATATCCCATAAGGAAATCCAGTATCTCATCTAGTAAGGAAATGGTATCATGAAGCCTTTTGTTATTCGAGGAGTCAGTTCCATCTGCTGAATGGCTCAGTGGCTGTGTCAACCCTGCTCTGTTGGCATCAGCACACAGACTGGCATTCCAGTCCCCAATTTGCAGGTACTTTCCTCTGACCTGCACCTTGTACCACTTGTTGTGGCATTTGTGTTGAGACTTGTCCCATTACTCAGGAGCTGGTAGAAGAAGACTGTAGAGTTCATTGAAACAAATGTTTACACAGACGCGAAACAAATGTGACATGGGTAACATGCACGTGAGTAAGCGGAACCGAATGGCCAGATAAATCATATTTTGTCTGTGTGTGTTTATGTTTTAAGTGCCATGCGCTGATTCACAGGATATGAAGACATGAACCTTGGCTTAGGTCACGGACAGGGGCTGAGTGGAGGTCACAGGATGACGTTGGGAATGTTGGAACCGACAGCTTCCCTTTCAGGCTGGTGCTCCATAAAATGAGGGCTTATAGTAAAGCTGTAGCTAATTCTCTCTTTCCCATCAGTCGTTACTTCAGCTGAACATCTGGCTGAACACTCCTGCTGCTCTCTTGAAACACTACAGAGTCGTTTTATTCTGCTTCTCCACTCATCTCTCCTGATCATGCCAGAACAATCCTGTCGTATAAAAGTGATGTTGTAAAAACATTAAGCCCTTGGCCGCCTATGCCATCTCCACTCTCTTCCTGGTAGCTTGAGCGGCAATATATATTTGCAAGACAAATATAAAAATGCTATGATGAGCTTCCTCTCTTTGCCTAAATGCATCCCTCGGTGATACCAGAGTGGTGACAGAGTTATAAGACTGCAGTAAACATGGCTGCTGCTGCTTCACGGTCATCTCTATCTCTCTCGCAGTTACAGTATCTTTATGGAACACAAAATTGTAGCACATGACAAGACTGCAGCCATGCTCATGCTATGCATTCCCTGCACTTCCCTCTATCCCCCCCCCTTTCCACACTACGCTTTATTTCATTTTACCAACATGGTTGGGATGTCTGGTCGTCTAGTCGTGTGGAAAAGCCTGAAAAAAGCGCTGCTAAAACAGTATGATGAACAAGAGAAGAAATGGTCTTTCCCTGTGTTTTTATTTCTCTCTCTCCATTTCTCTTCCCTACTTATGTTGCTCCACCTTATGTGAAAGATTCTCCCTCTGCACTCCCTCCCTTCTCCTTTTTTCCTTTCTGTCCCTCTGTTCCTTTGCTTTGTGCTCTCTCTCCCTCTCTCCCCCTCTTCCTTCCCCTTGCACACTGTGGTATGCAGACATGCAGGAATTTCTGGGCCTCAAAATGATAGACCAAACTTGTCAGCCCTGGCTCCTGTTGCTAAAGATGGCCGCCACGGCAGTGTTTTTGCCTGTGATTGGTGCACGTCTGAGTTACTCCTCGTGTGATTGGGTCATGACATGTTTGTCCACAGCCCTTATGTTTTTGGCCAAAGTGTGAATTTCAGTCTTTTATTTGTATAAGACACAATTTTCATCTGTAATTTGTGACTGCTTATTGACTATAACTCTTCCTTTCTTCTGTTTACTCCTGTGCATGGTTTTGGCTTCAGCGACGTTTGTGTTATTGCATGCTGCTGTGTCTCTGCTTGTGGGTGTATTGCTTGGAGCAACTTTCCACCCATCTTAGGTAAAGTGTAAATGAAAGAAACACGCTACAGCACAAGATGAAAACAGTGGCTCAAAGTCAGGCTGCAAGTAAGAATTTTCACTTTTTACTGATCTACAGATTACTTTCCTGATTAATCAGCTGGTAGTTTGGTATATAGAATGTCTGTCAGAGAAAAAGTGTTGAGTCAAGAACTATGCAAAGATGATTGTCCGCAGAAATCTATCTGTATCAAGGTTTTTGCTTAGCATCTAGAGACTCACACAGACACACGCACAGCATACTTGGATAAAAAAAAACCATATATATATATTGTGATTAAGTCATTTTAAAATGTGCGTAAAATGACACAGTTGCAGAGCCCACAGAGGGAAAAAAAGGAAACACAAGTAAGTTACAGTCCATGTTAGATTAACTTCTCATCATATAGTAGCGTGCAGTAGAGTGTTATTAACCAATTTGGCATGTAATGAAATAGTTTAGGCATGCCATAAGGGACAATTTGAGGAAGCTGCACTCAAATCGAGATGTCCACTTCTATTATTTGCGCCTCCTGATACACATTGAAGATGACATTGAGTACCATCCATAGCTTGTGCTTAATATAGACTATGAACTAGTGAGCTAGTCTCTTACGACTCATGTGTTTGTATCACCAGGCAGAGTGACGTCCAACCCAGCTAATATTTAGCATGCCTTGGCTGTTGCCTCCTCTCTCCAGTGTCTCCTGCTCTGGGCCTTGTGATGGCATTGTTGCAACTAAATAAGGTTCTGCTCCGGTGTTCTGCTCGCAGCCTGTCAGCCAGACGTACTGCACTCTGCTGTCTGTTGGTGGTGCACCTGTGTTTGTGCATGTGCACGGTGTATAGCCATATATCATCTCACTACTCCTTGTGCGATTCATATCATGACAGAGAGAGAGAGTGGAATGAGGTTTTTTTTTTCCTGAGGAATTTTTCTTTCATGTGCCGTAAATTTTTTTCTTTTAGTTTCCCTGTGCGTACTGTACCAACATCTGACAGACACAACTCTGAATTCAGATTAATGAGATCAGCTGGAGCCACAATATTTGTGGTGTGTGGACAGCAAGCATGTGACTCAGTGTATTTCATTTCGATCACGAAAGAGCAGCAGTGGACATTAGCAGCCGCCCGACAGCAACACCAGTCCATCCGCAGGCCTCTAGCCTCTACACAAACCACCATTTTGGAGCTGCCTTTCGCTCTCAGTGTGGCTGCTTCTGAAGGAAAACAAGGGAAAAAAATACTCCCAAATGAATCCTTCTGTAGTCGCAAAATGTACTTTTTACACTTGATTTTTGCTGTCACGCAACAGTTAGTTTTCTGACGCATCTGACAACAAATAGCTTTGCTTGTCACATAACAAGGAGGAGGAATGCTGATTTAGGTCCCCCTTATTGCCCACCATGTCTCTTCCTGCAGCCTGCCTCAACCAATCCAGGCAGAGTGTGCAAGGAGAGGGGTGCCCCTCTGGCCAATTCCACTAAACTAATTGGTTGCAAGGGCTTGTTGGTAGAAGGGAGTCTGGGGGCAGAGGTGAATATCTGTGTGTATGTGTGTGTGTGCTGCCACAGATGTGTGCATGGAGGTAGGCCAGAGTTGGGTCCTATTTAGTGTGTTTGTGTGTTTATCCCTGAGTTCCTCCCTGAGAAGGAATGGGAACACCAAGGGAGGAACTGGGCGGGGGCTCCTATTAGTGGAAGTGCCCAAGTGAGCGAGGTTAGCACAAACAGAAGGAGGTGAGATGAATGGCACTGATAGGACCACAACAAAAAACTGTAGTTCTGCTTGTTCCAGTTAAAACTATGCGAAGATAATGAATGAATGTTAGAAGACAGGAGATGTTTTACCACATACATTCAGGTAGAGTAAATGACCATATAGTTTAAAATGTATTTAAATCAATGGATTGATGTGTAAATGAGCGGATCAGTAATTGTGTGGGAGTGGCTGTTTGAATCAAAGCATGAACGTCCAGCCATGCACTCCTGAGCAACTCTTTATTGGTTCTCGTAATGCAGTTCAAAGTCTGTGATCGGCTGTGTGTGTGTATATCTGTGTGTGTCCATGATTGCTTTTGTATGTGTGACCTCTCTGAGGATTGGATAGAAGTGACTGAGGGATGGAAGCGGAGAACAGCTTGGATGACAAACTCAGCTCCCAGTTCTGTTTGATGGGACGTATGTCTGTAGGAGGGACTGTCTGCCGCACCATAACTCCATACTGTGGGCAGTATGTGTAGATTGAGACAGATGCTCCAGTCTCTTCGTCTCGTGTGTGCCACTGACAGAGATGAATGTGCCAATAGTGCTTTTCTGGACTGCGGAAAAAAATAGCTGTGGTGGTGTATGGCACTCTGCGCCTGTGCTAGCTGATTGGATGACCGTATTGCCCCCCAGTAGCTTATTGGCCAAGTTTGTTAGATTTTGTGCTGTGATTGCTGGCAGTGGTTTGATTATAGCTGGTCATATTAATGTTCAACGTAGTTTTTGTCACACTGGAGAGAAGGTCTCATTGGTTTACATTTTACATTTGTATCTTCTGCTTGTTTTAATTATATTTATTTATTTGCTTTACTAATTCTAACTTTTATGGCTGACTTCATATTCAATGATCAATTAATCACTGTGGAGTATTTGATCAATCCAGAATATATTAGCTATGGGTAAAGTTGGTGTATTATGCATGTCAAGGTCACCAGTTTGCTGTGTGTTAGCTTCTTCACAGGCTGGATTTATGCTGATTATTTATTATTAATGTGAATGGCAATAGGTTAACGAAACTGCATAAAACGTACATTCCTGGTTTCGGTATAGGTGAGTCCCAGCTCATGGCAATACACTCCTTTATTCACGTCCGAGACCAAATAGAGTGAAGATAACAGATCGCGTGTGCAAGTGACTTGATTAAAACAAAGTCATAGTTTGATTTCCTGCTTTTGTGTGTCGTAATATCTGCGACACACACACACACAGACACACACACACACACTCCTCTATCATCCAAGCCCCCAGGAAGTGCACCAGGCTTTTAAGACATAGTGGCCAATAGTGGTCACTGCCATTCATGTGAGTGAGCCTGAGACTGAGCGGTTGGGAGGCGGTGCTAAAGGAAAGGCTAGTGCGCTTGCTGGGCAGAAGCTATGCAGAAGATCTGGGTAGTTTTATACCCGGGAGTCTGACCTTTTTGGCTTCACACTCTGCCGAGCAGCTTTCATAGGAATGGGGCCCGCCTCCGATGCTGTATCCAGTTCTCTTTATACATCCATGCTGTCAACAGGTCCTTCAGTGAACACTTCCTTATTCTAGGAGCTGGCTATGGCTGCTGATAGCATCAATCACCAATACCTGTTTACTGTCTCCTGTTAACCGCTCTTGCCCTGACCGCCCAGACTCTCCCTTCTGCACTGATTTAATTTAGCCCTCATTGTACTTTTTAAAATCTTATTACAAAGACACACACACAGCTGTTCACCTCTGCCTGTCCAATGTTCTGTGGCAGAGAATCACATCAGTTATACAGTTGTGTTGTGGTGTTGAAGCAAGTATCATATTTAGACGCTGACCACAGAAACTTGGGTTCTCTGCAGACTAAAAACTCACCGAGCAGTTTGTTTTGGCTTGCTTGTTATTTAGTGATTTCAGCATGTTTCACGTCCCTACTTCATCGGGTTTTCTCAGAAATCAAAAACTAAGCACATGTGAGTTATATAGGAACCCACCTGTTGCTGTGTGACCTTGCAAGTGTGTAAGTGCTACCACGAACTGCTCCCTACTCATCACGTGTGAATGTTTTTTTTTCTTCCCCTCCTCACTCACACACACGGATCTGCACAACAGCAGCTTTTCTTAGAATAACCGCTGTCCAGTAGCCAGCTGAGCTGCAGACGGCATCTTCTTCTCTGCTTTCATTATGTTTGCTTTGGCAGCATCCAGAGATAAAATTCTTCCTCCGTCTCTTATTGTTTGCTGGATGTGTGTAAATCAGCTACGGGCGCCTTTGTGTTCATCTGCCTGGGTCAATAACGTTTAATGTGTATGATGTTACACATACATGTACCTACTGAACCAGGCAAACAGATTAAGTATTAGTTGTCATTTACAATGTTGTCCTTGCAGCACACAGCGTACTTGTAAACACGGGTGTGTCGGTTCAGGGATCATTGTATTTACAGTACGGTTTAATTTTACAGAAATGAAAAGTTACGGAATTGAAAAGTTATACCTGTGAATTAAGGCAATTCGACATCATAACCCTGACAACAATCCTTAAACCACACTGCATAACATATTAGCTGAGATCTTTTTAAAGGCACTCTGTCTAGTTTAATGGCTCAATAAAAGGTAGCCAGGTCACATATATGAGTATGATTCTCATACTAGAGTCCAAACAACCACAACAGCAAAATTCCTATCAAAGCTTTAGCTTTAACAAAGTTAGCTACTTCTGGTGACATCTCTACAAAGGGCATGTTGAAATAAATCTCTTAGCAACACAAGAGAGGAAGAGACACAATAATTTGCCAGTTTAGGAATTTCTGAATCAAGAAGGGGCCAATATACACTGAAGCAGAAAGCTCACAGTACCTTTGAGGCTACATAAACCTGTGGTTATGAGCTGGGTGCTGCAGCTCAGTCTAATATTTTCCACGTTTCTCCTGGGCTGTTTCTGTTGATGTGATATTGAATGTAGCTTTGGTCAGCATTACAGGGTTAAACAGACTTTTACATCAGGGCACTCAGAGCTGAACTCTCTCTCACCGACCAGTGTGTCTTACGGAGACAGAAGATCAAGATATTGAAATTGCACTGGTGAATTTGAGGAAAATTTGATTTTGTTCAAGCTGTCTTTGTTTTTTATTCCTGTTTTATTAGCAGCAGCCGAGGTAAAGCTTTCCACCATGCACAGGTAGTGTCTGTCAGTTTGTCTTTCTTGCTGTTGACCTCTGGCTGCTGTAATTCAGTGAAACCCACCCACTCACCCCGGCTGCCTGCCTGCTAGAGGGGCCTCTGTCGACAACACCCGCACCCCCAAAGATAAGCAGGGCCTTTTCAGTCCCCCAACACCCTATACCCCTTCCTAATGTATGTGTTACGTTCCTTATTCTTTTGTCCTATACCGTAGTTTACATGTATTATGTATGTGCATACACATACACATGGCCACATGCTACAACGGGTACTCCTTTGTGATTGGCCCTTCTCCTCCAGTAGTCACCCCGCTGTGTAAATCCCTCAGCCGTGGTTTGTTTTACAGTCATGCTGCTAAAAGGACGCCGTGTACCTGAGCCTGGCATGTAGCTGAGGCTGGCTGAGGACCCAGCTCCTCTCTACTTTCTGCTTCGAATGTCCACATTATGCTCAAGCTGCAGCAGTAGTAGCTTGTGAATGTTTTCAAAAATAAACTGTTGTCCCCGCTGCCAGAGACGTAGTGGGTGTAAGTGGGTATCAAATATTTTTTTGCAATATTTGTTCTGTTGTTTGTATATTTGCTTTTTATGCTATTTTCAAATTTGCACTGTACACATCAGTCAATTATAGCTACAAAACACCCAATGGCCCTGAGGACCTAAGCACAACTCTTTGTTACAGGTCATTGTTCAGTAAAGCAGGCAGCACCATGTTATTATGTCTCAATGGAAGAGATTTTGTGGTTTGTATTTCTGATATATCTGAATTCTTGGAAGTAGTTTGTACACCATGTCCACTGTAATTTTGAGTAGAGCTGCAGATTTCATTGTCTTGAGATCTGAAAGGGCATGTTAACCCTTAGGAATTAGAATCAGCAGAGACCTTCTGCTAATCCAATATCGACTAAGATGAATTAAATATTTTCATTCTGTAATACACACCGATCAGCCATAACATTATGGCAGCATGGGCATCCTGACCGGTCTGTGGCTACGCAGCCCCATATGCAACAAACTGCGATGCTCTGTGCGTACTGACACCTTTCTATCACAACCAGCATTAACTGTTTAAGCAGTTTGAGCTACAGAAGCTCTTGTGTTGGATCAGACCAGCCTTCGCTCCCCACGCTCATCACTGAGCCATGATCCTGTCCCCAGTTCACCTTCCTTGGACCACTTTTGGTAGGTAAGGACCACTGCAGACCAGGAACACCCCACAAGAGCTGCAGTGTTGGAGATGCTCTGACCCTGTCGTCTAGCCATCACAGTTTGGCCTTTGTCAAAGTCGCTCACATCCTTGCGCCTGCCCATTTTTCCTGCTTTAACACATCAACTTCGAGGGCAAAATGTTCACTTGCTGCCTCATATATCCCCCCCCCCCCCCACTGACATGTGCCATGGTGACGAGATAATCAATGTTCTTTACTTCACCTGTCAGTGGTCATAAAGTTATGGCTGATTGGTGTATAGTCTTTCAGCAATCCTCTATATCATAAGTAAAGGCCCTAATAAGAGAGGCGATGTAATATTATAGCCTATATATTTCTTAATGATCAGAAGAGACAAGTGTATCAAATGTGAGTGTGTGTCAAGTGTATCTTTTCTTTTTCATCCACATTTACATCCGGATGGTGTCGAACCAGATGCACCTGCATGTTGGCTCCATCACTGCAGTAGTTAACTTTGCCATGACATAGTTTGTAAACAGTCTTAGCTGCTTTTGCATCTTAACTGAAATCCAGGCTTAAACACAATAAAATGCTATGCATGTGCAGAGGCGCTCTCTCTTTTCTCCTCTGGGTCTTGCAGTGAAAAGCAGCTCCTCTTTCTTACTCACAGTCTCACACTTGGCTGCTTCATAGACAGAAACTTGCAGTGAAAGACCGAGAAGTGAGAAACTGAGGTTGGCACTAATGCTGGGTTAAACCTGCTAAGTTATTGTCACATTCTTTTTCAGCGCTAATAGTCAATCATTTCAATTCATGCAGTCTCAGCTATAAGTTGCTCATAAACAACTGTTTCATCATGCAAGGAATAATCCTGTCTGGTTTTATTTGTGTCATAGGTCTGCGTGACAGTTTGCCTGGAAGACGTTTGCTCATGTGGTCATTCATGTCCTGATGAGAAAATCAAACATGGATCTCATGGGAAGATGAATTTCAGTTGTAAATCCTTGTGATTGTAGAAGGTCTGTATCGTAACTCCTATGCCTTAATGGCCCTTTTTAGGTAACTGATGTGTCCACAGTTTAATCTTGTTTTTGAGGAGACGCCCCACGAATTCCTGTACCTGGAGCGAAAAACAAGCCTGGGGGACGGGTATTTGATAAACTGAACTGATCAGACTCCGTGAGTGAGGGATAGGAGGACAGAAACGGTGGGCTCTTGACAGTTGACATGCTGTTTGGTTGGTTGTGTTACTTTGCTCATTGTTTCCATCATAGGATCCACATGCCTCCACCCTCCGATGTCTCTCTGTCCTTTTATGTATCGTCCCTCGCATGAAGCCCCCCCCCCCCCTTAACGTCACCCTTCTGCCTGGCCCCCTTCGTCCATCTATCTCTCACTTCACCTTTGCATCTGTTTGGATGCACTTGGTTCCGTATAAATCTCTGTTTTCACGTGCTGCATTGGCCCTAGTCTCCATTCCTCCCTCCCATCTTCACTGTAGGCATGTCAGGACACATTATGTGACCAAGGTGGTGGAAGCTTCTGTTTACGGCCCACCCAGCTCACTATAGATGTTGCTATGCTATGGAGGCGTAAAATTTGTGTCTGCTTGCAGCTTGCAATATGTCCAAGCATCCCATATATAATGCTTGTCATTGGCATGTGAATGCACACGCGCACATCATCGACATTCATTCTCTGCTCGGCAGTTAATAGCGTGTCTCTTTAGTCTGGCAGTTATTGGAACTAAGATTTTAATTAGGGGAGGAGGAGCGCGGTGCATGCTGCATTAGCATTACAGCAGGGGCATGTTTGAGGGGTGGACTGGCAGGCAGACGGTGAGCCATCATCCTAACTAGCAGCCATACCAATTCTGTCACATAAGGAACAGAGACGGTAATGCAAACTGTATGTTAAGGAAACTATTTCTGCATAATCCAGACAGGGAAGTGATGTTTCTGTTTTGGGACTCACTCGTTGTAATGGAACATTATAGTAGCCAATCTTTTTGAGCACCTGATCACAGTTTGTTGCCAGAAATTCCTCCTGTTCCTTCTGATGTGAGGTGTTGGGATGATTGATTGAATCATGTCAGTGCCTGTCAAATGGGTTTGGATTCGATCTATAGTGAACTTGGAAACGTCCATGTCCATCTGCTGCTTTCGTCTGCAGCTCCTGCACTATCCATACCATATTGTGTTTGCTGTGACGCCTAAATAGGTTATTTTAGAAATTAGTCTTATTCCGACAAGGCCATTTCAAGGACTGTTATTCATAAATAACCATAGAATAGGATGTTCTTTTTGACAGCTGTTGACCTCGAGTAAATTACTTTGGAATATTAAATGGGTGTTTTTACTAATAATGTATGCTGTGTTAATGTATGCATTTTCTTCCATTCATTATTTGCCCATTGGATGAGCAGATTCAATAAATAAATTTACTCAAGAATAATTTCAAACAGGATTCATTTTGCAAAGTTGTTTAAAGTTTGATACATTTCTGAAAACATTTTTGTATTCAATATATTATCCTTGCTCCACCTCAGTCAAGGACATCTTACATGTTTTTTTTAATCCGTAGAGTTGTAGACCTGTTCTCCTTTAAACCAACAGGACCCAGTGTTGGTTCCAGTCCTCAGTTTTCCCACCAACTTCACACAACATTTTCTGTCCAGGACGAACGGAACAAGAGATGTGATCAGATAGATGGATGACTAAAAAGTAGACCGAACAGAAGCAAAATTCCTTTGACCTGAATCTGATTTTACACTGTTTTGCTTATGACTAACACTCTCCATAATCAGTCCCTGCACACCGGCCCAGGAGAACCCTGGCTGGTCTTCTCGGCTGTTTTCCTTGGCCGCTCACTCTGCTGATGGAAAGATGGCTCTCAGTGAGGTCAAACTGAGGCGTCAGCAACTTGAAGTGAGGTTGTGAATTGATAACCACAGTTCCATAACTCTATTTTTGTGGGCAAAGACATTATGACCACCATGTTTTAGATTTTATAATCCAAGGACATTTTATGATTACTGGCCCTTGAAACCCTTGCCAGCGTGTACCTTACATTTACCCTTGTAACATGCAAATAGTTTATATCATGTTTGTGTTAAATAGTTTTGTCTATTTATACTTTCTCATTTGGTCATCTGATGAAAGTCAGAAAGAAGAGACAGACATTCAAGAAGTAAGAAGATTTAAATTTATCACTGACAGTATTTAAAATGTCCAGAGCTTAAATGTCCATATACTGAATGTGATTAATTAAAGCACGTATTAAATTATGAATGCAGTTTGATTCAGGGCTTGTTCTCCAGTCTTGGGGTCAGGGGACAAAGGGCAGGAAGAGAGGGCCCGTTCTCTTAGAGCAAAACAGAGATACTGGAGCGTCACGTGTCTGCAACATGTGACCTGTGTACTGTATTTTTGATGTGTTTTGCACATAAGATGAGGGAATGGGTATATGTGACCCCTTGTGACAAGCCGGTTTCTCGAAGTAATGATGGAGAGTTTCCCTTCTTCCTCCCAGAATAAATAGCCTTCCTGAGGCCTTGTGGGATATGAATGGAGGGAGGAGATGGGCGGGATGGGAGTGCTCAGATTTGTGTGATACAAAGAGCATTGAGGGCACATAAAATGCCGTTGGCCACATTTCAAAAAGCCTTGTGCTCATAACTCAGTGACTCAGTGCAAAGGTAAGGTGGAGGCTTCAAATTGGATATCTCTGTGACTTGATTTGATGTGATCTCCTCATAATGTAACAACATTTGGAAGATTTATCATCTATTCTGAAACTTTGATTTTCAAATTGTAGGAGGAATGCTGTATTGTTAGGTGATGTTTTTCCCTCTCTTACCATCAGTTGCTTTGCTCTGTGTGCATGAATGCATGCGTGTGGGCATATGTGTGTGTTTGTGTGTGCCTGCTGGTGTACCGTAGCTGTGCTTAGTGCTATGCTGTGAATATGAAATAGGGCAGCTAGCATCTGCACTGCAGCCATCCCTCCCTGGCCCCCCACACTGTGCCTGCTGCTTAGTGCAGCTGGCCAGCCTGCAGAAACACATGAGCATGTAGTTTGCGTGTGTTTTGTATGAGTGGCATTAAAAATGCAGCCAAGCCAAGTCCTCGTCCCAGCCATATGGACTGGCTGAACTCAAAGCTACGGTGGCCCTGAAGGTCAAAACACAATGACATTTCAGATTATAGAAAGGGAGGGACAACTCTCCTTGTTTGTGATTAGACCGAACCCAAGTCAATTCAGAGTTTAGTCAATGGATGTGTTGAAGACGGCGGTGCTAGATTAGATCGACTGGAGGATGCTCTAAACTCTACACTGCTGTGATTGATTGTTTCGTGTGAAGACAAATAATTTTTTAGAACATTGCAGGGAAAAGTTCCAGTGGTGAGAAGCTGAGTCGCCAACTGATGTCACCGCCTGCGGCTCAGCTTCTCAACTCGCCAGTGGCTGGTTTTAGAATGTTTTGGCTGTTTCAAAAGCCAATCAGCTTGTAGCAAAGTCAGCTTCTCGTTTTTAATTTTTTTTTGCCGTTTATCAATACTAGAAATGCAACTGTAGCAAGTAAATCTCTATCCCCATTCATATTTTGAGACGGTACAAATTATGTCTAGCTACAAATAAGGCTGACAAGGTAGAATGGAAGTGCAGAGAGTCGTTGCTATGGAAACGATACACTGTCACGGAAACTGGCAAGTTTCAGAATATTGTAGACCGGCACATTGCAAGTAGTTGTAGTAGAAGACGTGGTTGTAAGTGGAGAGAGAGGGACAGACTGTAAACAGCTGTTTGTACGCACCTCCCCCTGCTCACTTTGAGTGATTATTGTGAATGCTCTGATTAATGAATGTAAGTAATGCTTTGTTTGTGAGTTTTAGTTTTAACAAGCTTGAGTCGAGCTGAGATGGGCCAGATCACACCACTGCAACATTTCCCTGCATTCTAAAACGGTTTTACCGGTTGATCCAATCGAGCACCGCATTGAATAAACTCTGAAGTGACTTGGATTCGATCCAGTTACAAAGAAGAGGTGTTGTCCCTCCCTTTCCGTAATTTGAAATGTTGTTGTGTTTTGACCTTCAGGGCCACCGTACCGTAAGTCCCTGAAACACAAGAAAGCCTGGAAAGAGGGAGCGAACCAGAGGTAGATGTAGGAGGAGAGGAAAGAGAGAAAGATGGAATAAGGAGAGAGGGGTGGAGAAAGCGAAGGAATCTATTACAATCAGCCCTTTGATAAACATTTTCTCAGTGCCAGATGAGGAGAGAGAGCAATTTGAGTTATCTCTCTTTCTCTCCCTCTCTCTTTCTGTGGCTAATATGAGGAGATAATGGGCCATTGAGGCAGAAAGGGAAGGCTTAAAAACACCTTAGTCATGACTGGACCGCCACTCAGCGCCACTGATTAAATTACCCAGATGAAGGGGTATTTATCTAAGCACAACTACAATCCATAAAACTGCACTTAGGAGTGCCCAGTTAAAGATGTCAAATCACTGTCTGCAGCTCTTTGTGGCTGTGTGTGTGTTTTTTGTGTGTAGAGAGCTATAATGCTGCAGCCTTTTTTCGCTTCAGTTATTTCCACGCTGGCCGAGTGAATGCAGTCTGGATGAATGTGTGGTCAAAGATGATTCTCTTGGACCAGTTTCAGTGTAAGGTAGATGGGTGTATCTCACAGTGTGTTTACTGGTTCTAGCGTGGGGACACAGAAGGTGCAAAATGCAAGAGAAATCCGAATTCCCCATCAAACACCATTTGAGTCATCCTGGAACCGCACTGAAATGGTCGACACCGATTGTCACCCAATCTGGTCCACATTGTTTGATGCATGTGTCTCTCAAGGGATGCCACATGCTCATGAATGAATTACAGGCTCAATGAACAGACTCTTTAGAGAAGACCAGAGCGAGTGACCACTGGATCTGAGATGGCCATACTGGCATTTTGTTATGGAGACTCCCGACTCTTCTTTTGTCGTGCGTGTGTGTGTGTGTGAGTATGAGTGATTCTCGCTTGTGGTGATGTGAAGGAAAATCATGAGGCCGGTGATCCAGATGTCTTGCTCTCTAGATAGATATTCACCCGCTGCCCCTCTCCATCATCTTCCCACTGTCACCAAACTGTCCAGTCAGCAAAACCTGCTGGACTGCTCTGTGTGTATGCACGTTTGTGTGCCTTTCATGCCAATAAAGCCTTTTTGAGTTGAACTTCATTGAATTTGTGGCAACGGCTGAAGTATAAATATGTGTGTGTGTGGTTCCAGCTTGTCTTTGTTTGTGCGTATTTTATGTTTGCATCTAGATGTCAGGAAAAAGTGCAGCCAGCAACAAATGCTGCAGCTGGTGGTAGTATGAACTGATTATAGATGTGGCACAGAGGAGGGAAGAGAAGAAGGACAGGGGGGTAAGAAGGGATGAGGGCACAAGTGTAGCAGAGGGATGTAACAGTGCAGGGATAAAGATGGGTGAGTGGGGAGGGTAGTAACGATGGATCTGTTGGAGAGAAGAATAAGGGAGTGGCGAGGAGACCATCAGTGGGACGTATTGATTGCAGCGCCATCCTGAGCGTCTGTAATGAGATCTAGTGGCCGTGGCTTTTTGGAGGAGCAGATTTGTCACCTGGGGCTAGACGCTACTGCTGGGCGGGACATGGGGAAAGGGGAAACGAGCAGAGGAGGGTCAAGAGGAGAAGAGGAGGAGACAACAGACGGGGAGAGGAGAGAAGTGTGCAAAGCTTAAAGGGACAGAGAGATGAAGGAGTGTGGTTTTACAATGAAAAGACAAGACACAAATGATGACTAGAGGGGAATCTAAGAAAATGCCTGTTGGGAGCATGCAGCTAATTACTGCAGACAGTCTATGTCTGGACTCATCTCCATGGTAACAAGATGGGCCAGCAGGGCTGGCCTGAACACAGGAAGACACAGACAAGGAAATCAATGAACAGACAAAAGATAGAGCAAAACCAGGCTTATTAAGCCAGATGCACCCTTTCATTTTGTCTGTCTACATGTCTGTGTGTGTTTATCAGTTCATGCTTGCCTGTTGACCCTACATTGAGACTTGGTATTTATTTCTAGAGCAGTTGTTGACAAAGAGCTAACCTTACATATAAAACAAGTTTGCTCTTGTATGGATACATTTCACTGAACAGGGGGGAAGCAGAAGATTAGAGAATGTTGCTTGTGATCTCAATGATGCTGGTTTGGATCACACCACAGTAAAGACCTCTAGTTGATCTGATCAGGCTTTTTAGTGGTCGATAGCAGCAGTGGTGGGAGAAAGTGATTTACAGTTGGAAGCTGCTGGATGAGAATGTGCAGACTCCACAATGTGAAGCAAGACACTGGTGAGAAAGAGCATGTGCGCTTATTCAACCATGGACAGATTAAGACACTGCAGGTTTACTTACAGGTTTTACTCATAACAACCATCCAAGGTATCATGGTGTACAGCTGGCTTCTTATGGCATGTGTCTATTTTTAAATGAAAATGTGTGACAAAGTGATGAAATCTTGACTGTTGCTATGAAGAAGATGATTTCATTTTAGGTTTTGTAAATTTTAGAGCCTACGAACATGAACAGGCCTTATTCCTTTTAATATGGGGAGATTGGCAGAATGCTATGGTTTATGTAAGTGAACTAGACATGTTGAGGCAGGTGAGATATGTGGAAGGGGTGAATGTCTGTGTGTGTGTGTGTGACAGAGAGAGAAAAAATACCTGTAAACAAAACAGAAGTCAGCTAAATAAGCTCCCCAACAATCAAATGATGTTGTTGTAAATTTGTCCACAAACACGACATTTTCTCCTCAATGACCTGCTTACAAAGGGCAGGTCGCTGAGTTTGTGGGTGAGGGAGGTTTGCTGTCTTGGAGTAAAAAGGAGCAGCACTAAATGGAGAACGCTGCATGAACTGTGTATTTGTGTGGGAGAGAGACCAGCCCTGTTCTCTTTCAGCCAATTCCAACCATCAGTAACTCAATTTAGTCTGGGTCATTTAGTCAATAGGACACACAGGGATACTTTGAAACAATGGAAAATCAGCAGTCAGGGTGCTCTGCCTTTTCCCTCCCAACTTTTATATAAGAATTTATACTTAATACTGGAAATGTACGCATACTTTAAGTACATCCATCACATCCGGAGATGAGCAAGGCAAGAAGTAATTTTTTTCAAATACTGATTGAGATACAGCGTACCGTTTGACATTGACAGCTGTCTATTGCAGTTACCACCTGCATTATACACCTGACATTAACATGCATCTTGGGTGATCCAGTACAGGTCTAAGTGCACCCAAGATGATGACAATGACAACCTGTTGAGATCTGATTGCCCAGGCCACATTCAGAGGTGGTCTGGGCTGCATATGGCCACCTTCTTTTAGCAGTGTGCATGCAATGTGTCCTGGGCCACACTGAAGGACCTCCTACCCAACAGACATCCTCTGCATAGGCAGAAGTACGTACTCATCCACAGGCCAACGGTGTCATACTAATGTGCGAGACAAGAAGAAGAAGAAGCAGCAACAATGACAGGATAATTTACGGCAGACTAGGCACGAAAAGTGCATTCTTGCTTCTTGCCGGTTAAAAACAACGCATTTGGTCTTTGCAAATGGAAATGATGTATGTGGTTATTTGCATATAGAGCGGGGAAGTGAGATCTGATCGCAGGTGGTCACTCGAGACAGATTCTAATGCCATGTGTGAACTGACATACCTGTCCACTTGTGATTGGATTGCCCAAGACGCATGTTAATGCCGGGTGTGAACAGGGTCTGTGTGAGTCATACACACACTGTAAAGAGACACCACAGTGTCATGGTCGTCATTGTCTTGGTGACAGCTCCTCAGGATTGTATAAATAGAGCTGTTAGAGTGGGAGGAGATGTGGGGATACTCCACTTTCAGCTTGTTATGTATTTACTTCATTTATTAGTAGTGATACACAGAGCTTCTTCTGAGGAAACACTGATTGGCAGCAATTCCCAAGACCTTATTTCAGTAGTGTTGCTTTCATCACGTAGCACAATCTTGTTCCTAGGAAACCTTTTGTATAGCGTCGTCTGTCGCATTTACATTGCCATTGTGATGCTCTAAAGCGCAACTGGATATTTGTGAACAATATCAATAGAAGACATCAGTTAACCATCTAATAGCTGATGTCTGGTTCGACATAAACATACATACACAGATACACATTCATACACATAACATAAACAAGACTGATAAAAATGTAGTCATTTTTAGCCCACTGCACATACCTGCAGTGCTGATGTGTACTTGCTGTGTTTGCACTAAAAGCGATGTCTAGAATCTTCTGGTTTTAGGATGTTTGTCTGTCGGCTTTCCTTTCTCATCAGATCAACTGCCCCTTGCCCCACACAGCTTTGTAAGTGAAATATCTTGATATTTGCAAGTACGCATGAGTAAACTCATAGACACGTCTCAGGTTTCTGTGTTGGGAAAGTTGCTTACATAATGGCGGCTCTTTCATCTGTGTGTCAATAACCCTGAGAGGGAGTGGCTATTGCGGGGGGAAAGGAAGAGTATGGCTGTTTACTTCTCCTTTCATCCTTTAATACAGGTTGGAATACGTTTGCACATATTCAGAAGTCCATACATAATCTATAAAAACAAGCTTGTACTGCAGTAAAGGTGTAGTGCAATAAATTGCAAAGTCATAGTCATACTCTCCATCTGCTGCCAGCCTGCACCCTATTACTGACAAAAATGTTCAACTCCATTTAAAAAACAGTGAAGTTTTGATATCAAATATTTATGTAAAATGTGGCACAATTACAAAGGACTCATCTCACTACTTACTATTATTAACTATTGACCAGTTGTTAATACACCAAATGACAATGTTTTGCCCCCTTTATGCCTTTCCTATTATGGTTATTATTATTATTGGTCTTTTTTAAAAACCTACATATGACTAATGGTCTTCTAGAGTGCGATGACGACATCACTGATAACCTGAAGTTCTGACTTTGCCCACTAAACATGTTATGGACTAGGTGGGGCTTATAATAATGGGAAGGAGCTATTTTTTAATACAGATAAATTAAATACAGATGGCTAATGACAGAATTAAAAGTTAAGCTAAGATATCTTTTAATCTCCCGTGAGGACTATTCGTTAGATTAAAGTAAAACTTTAACATACATGTGTAGAAAATTGTGTAATTTTTAATTGGAAAATGCATCAGAGCCCTATCATTTTCCTCTTCCATCACCTTTTACCTCACGCTGTTTCATTCTTATGTTTTCCCCCCATATTTCTCGCTCTCTGTCTCTTCAGCTTACCTTATTCCCCCTCTACTCTCCTTTTGGCTATCACATTGAACACAAACAGACCTTTGCTTTAGCGTGTGTATTTGTGCATGCGTGTGCTTGCTTGCTTGTATATTGATGCTTTTGATGACAGTATCACTCGCTCCCTCCCAGCAGTCAGTGTGTTTTTGTTTACACTCTTTCCCCTCCCCCCATCTCTCTCCTCTACTCTCTCAGGGCGAATGTCTTACATCAGATCACTCGAAGCATTTATAGCAAAGCTTTTGAAGCTTAGGACTCCCACCGTGGCCAAATATAGTAAACGTGAATCCAGCAGCTGTGTGTGTGGATGAGTGTGCGTGCATGTGTTCTCCTGAGTAAATGGCTCTGGGGTAAAAACGTGTTTGTTATTGTTCCCAGCACTTCGCCTGTAGACAACACTGCCAATTAAAGGGGAGGTTTTATGTGTTAAGAGCAGGAAGTGTTGCCGTGTGTGGCTGCACGCTATTGGCTGCCCATCTTCTTCCATGTTCCATCCCTGGAGACTGAGCAGCCAGGGCTCTTTACTGCCATAGCAAAATGAAAGGTAAACACAACACACCTTCGATCAGGATTTGCATTTAAAACCCTTACTGGAAGTGTGTGTGTGTAAGGAAGGCGCAAGCAAATTGCTGAATGACACAGTGAGGTTTACGCGTGTGTGTGTGTGTGTGTGTGTGTGTGTGTGTGTTTAGCTTAATGAGAGATAAGCTCCCCATAATGCTACTGCCTGCTCCTCCTCCTCATCTTGTTGTTGAAGCACGAGTGAAATCATTCCTCCATCCATGCTTCCTTCCCTCCATCCCCCCATGCAGCCAGCATGAAAACAAAACAAGGCGTTGTATGAATGAAAGTGGGAGGGGCCAGATAGAGAGATAGATAGTGGTGCAGGGTGAGGCTGTGGCGGATAAGAGGGATAGAGAAGAGGACAGTGGAGTAGGAGGAGGAGGGGATGAATGAATGAGTGAACTGACTGGAGCATGTTTGGCATAGCGGCTAGCTTGTGTAGCCCGGCGCTCGCGTGAGCAGAATGGGGAATAACGCTGCTGCAGTGGTGGTGTTATGCTATTGTATTGCTCCCTGCTGAGACCGCTGTGCTGGGATCAGATAGAAACTAGAGAGGAAAAGGCTAAATATACCTCAGCTCAATAAAGAAAATAACTGAAAGATAAAATAAAATGCAGGGTAGTGCATTAATTTATTGCACGTCTCTAAAGCTGATTTACTAGCTCCACCTATCTCAGTTTTGGCCCGGCTCCAGTCTTAAGCTCGTTCTAATTCACCCAAAGCAGCAGCAGTGGATTCGTCTTCCCTGGCATTCTTGGCTGCGTCTGCCCCCTGTCTGCCCCAGCAAGGCCAGGGTTAACCCTGGGCGTCTCTCCTCCCTGACATGGAAGAGGCCATTGAATGGCTGCCTCCCCCAGTCAGCAAACACATTGGCTGATGCTGAGGGTGGATCTGGGGCTGGAGCGGCACTCTGGCATGGATCCTCAGCTGGAGCTGGATCTGCAAGCTGTCTCAGCCCTCCCTGCTCTGTTATGTGATGCTGTGGTCACAGCATGTACACACACAGCAGACAGACGAGAGGGGGAGGGCTGGAGAAGAGTTATGCATTTTTCTCTCTGGGTCAGAGACGACGTGCAGTGTGCAGTGGTGGGCTTACTACCTCTTAGTAAGGAAAATGTAGTGGAGCGACCCCAGCACGAACTACCCCAGAAGGTCGGAGATTATTGTTTTTCTACAATAGTCTTACTCCCTCTTTGCTGTTTTGACCCTCTGTCCCTTTCGTCATTATTCTTTTCTTTAACCTCATTATCCCACCCCTCTTCTCCCCCCCGCCACAACCCCGTCTGTCCTCTCTGCTTTTACTCAGGCAGCACAATGGGCAGCTCTTAGCTGTATCCTTGGCAGTG
Source organism: Gadopsis marmoratus (assembly GCA_036023855.1). NCBI lineage: Eukaryota > Metazoa > Chordata > Actinopteri > Centrarchiformes > Percichthyidae > Gadopsis > Gadopsis marmoratus. The sequence continues at coordinate 4,116 of JAVQJF010008682.1, read as the reverse complement.
AGAGCTCATGTGATGTCCTCACAGAGGTGGCATCCCATGAAGGCTGGCATACAGTGCCCCCCCCCCCACCCCCTCTCCATTGCACGTTCAAGCTTACAGTGGGATGCACTGCTCCACACATTCTTTCTTCCAATTTTGCAGCTGCTATGGAGCCATCTTTCTGATTTTAGCTTTGTTTATAGCCAGCATAACTTTAGAGTTTATCGAAATACTTTCTAATGCAGAATCTTCCTTTGCTTGATGATGTAAATGTTCAACTGTAAGGGACCTAAAGCAGGGTCAGATAATCTTATAAAATATTTGCAGATTGTTATTTGACCTAGATGTGATTCTTCCCATGGCGGTCGCTCTTTGCTTCAGTTAGCACATGATATCAAAGCTGACAGTATAGTGAGAAACATGGTGAGAGATGGTGATTAGCACACAGGGTCATGGACAGGAAACCCAGTTGGAGGTCAGATATGGCCTAGATATTTTGCTGTTTTCTCTAGTGGATTCCAGAGTAGATGGAGGGAATAAATGTTTGTTTATTTATTTAATTTTTGCATGTTCACTGATGGCTGCTGCACTTAATTTAAACTTAAAATCAAGAGTCTACCCAGCACAAGAAAGTTGCATTTGTTGTGTGTGAGTGGCAGACAAATCTAAACGGTGATGTTCTTTACCTGTCAAAGTGCATGCTAGACTGAAATTAAATAACAGCCCCAGTGAACTCTTAGCAACCCATAGCATATGCTGAGTTCCAATCCTGTTTGCACCCAGTCAGTATGTGCAGTAGGTAAAAATGGTATAAGGTGAGATCTAATGCACCTCTACTGGCCCTCAAACAAAGCAATAACAGCTAGTTTATTAGTTAATTACAGGACACGGGTCAAACCCAACTGCTAATCCAATCACAGTTGACACGCAGGCTCTTTCACCAAATGCTGTTACCCAATAGGTCAAATGAAACCTGACATGAGCCAATGACAAATAATGTTCAGGCTATTAGCAATTAAGGTTGTTTCCATGGCGCTGCAGGCTGCTGCTGTTGGCCATGCTGGATGGGCAATCACTGGTTGTCCAATTGCGTGTTTGCTTGCAAATTACAGCTGGAGCTTGTCTGATTGTGTTCTTGAATGCTAATTAGTGCTTTTGTGCAAATTAAGTTGAAATGTTCAGCCAACCTCTTGGGTCAGCAGTGATATTTAGTACAACATAACCGCAGAATACAGAGGAGAGATCATGCAATTGTAGCCCATATTCAACTTGTTGATACAACATTGCTTTACAAATACACTACTATGGGCTTTATAGGTTCATTCTGTATTAACCTACAGTTTGCAATCCATCACCCAGCAAGCAAATCACTGAAGGTTCTGTTTTGTTTATTTTTTTTCATTTGTTTGATCTTTTTGTGAGGGTCAAATGTTTTACAGTTTTCAGCAGATTTGTATTTCTTCTGGTGGCAGTACATCATTCCCATTTTCTCATTGAGCAACCACATATTAAAAAGGCAACAAGGAACCACAAGGCTTAGCTGAGAACACCTGTTTATAGTTCATGCAGCAATGTTCATGTGTGTGTACTTACACACCAAACATGCATGTGGTTCCCTTGTTGCTCTCAAACCAGAGCACACCACCACTTGGTGGCCATTTGACCGCAGGGTTTTGCCCTCTCCGCCCCTTCTTGATTTAACGTTTTGTGACCCGTTAAATGCTAGACGGAGTGACTGAGACAGAGAGAAATATACCTGCGTACATGCAGCCATGTGCTGATTATATTTGGTACTTGGCTTTTGTTTTACTTTGCTTCTGCAGGGTGATTTTGTGAACTTTGGATATGTCCCACTGCTCTCCCACTCGTCCCCAAATGCCATCTAAACAAGGAGTGATTATAAACACAGTCTTCATGGTGATACTAGTGGGGCCCAAAAATTAAACATGACTTGAGTCCATGCGTATCAAACCTGAAAATTAACCACCTCTTTCCTTTTTCTCCTCTCCTTCTGCCTTTCCTTAGTGTGTTTGGACAACTGTAAGTATGGTGCGTGTAGCCTCCAGGGCCAGTGCTGCCATGACCAGTGCCTGGGTGGCTGTTCTGAACCAGGTAATGCAAGTAGCTGTGTGGCCTGCAGGAACCTCCAGCATGGGAATACCTGTGTGGACAAGTGTCCTCTTGGATACTATGTCTTCAGGGGCTGGCGCTGTGTCAGCTTCTCCTTCTGCCAGGTTGGTAATAACTTGAATTCTTATAGTTAACTCATATATTATGTAGCTGTAAACTCATACACTGGTGTAAACATATTTGTTTTCCTTGTTTTGAAATTCAGGATCTCCACAACCAGTGTAAGCTGATAAAGAAGTTGGAGCAGGACCGGGAGTCGGGCTGCTATGAATACGTCATCCACAACGGGGCCTGTATTCCAGAGTGTCCTTCTGGATACACCACTATCAACTCCACTATGTACGTCTGGCTCACACACACATATGCACATACACACACACACACCCCTTTAATGCCACTATAAACACTGCTGTGTTATTGATGGAGGCTGTCATTACATGATTCACGATTGAAATGGTCCCTTTGTGACTGCAGCAGAGCAAGTGGATTGTGGGCACTCCGTAACATTTGCACACGAGATGTTTGGAAGTTGATCAGATAAAAAGGCAGGCAAAGACATCGTTTTCCACTATGGCAAGTCTCCGCTCCTCTGTGGAGAAACAGCTGGGCTGCAGACGACAAATTACATTGAGACGTTGTTGAGGAGCAAAGAAAAAGGAAAAACATCACCTGCTTCTCGGTTTGCCTCGTTGTCAAGAGAATGATAAGTTACTCAGTAGCACCAAATACAAAGTTGCCATATAGCATTGGGACTATATAATTTCATATGCAAATAAGTCCTAATCTCATTTGCCGTAAACGAGTCCCTGGTGTTTTCACAGCCTCCATCACATTCTGTTCTCAGTGATTACACAGCTGCATCAAGTCAAAGCCTTACCAAACTGACATAAAAGAACAAACAGTTGTCCACAGCAGTTTTGACATTTTCATATCCAAATTAAATGCATAAACATAATTTACTTAATTTAGATTTGGTATTTCATGCAAAGATCACTTTTTATGAGCATGGAGCAACATTGCTAATCACGCTAAAGTGTTGAAGTGAAAAAGCATACAAAGGTGCACTGGAGTGAAATAATGTGCCTGGGTCTTTTATGCACCTTTATAGCCAACTCTTTTTCTATTGAAAGGATTATTTACAGTCTGTCTGGGACCTGGTAACAGTCTGGCAGAGGGATTATGCCATGTGAAATAATAGCAAATTCTACGAATATTTGATTGATAGAGGATTTGGTGGATGCCAGGGTAGCACGCATGTGCACTGACAGGGTTATGCCTGCATGACGAATGCTTGGCAGTAGAGGCCGTCTGTAGTAGCACTATAGCTCAGTATTTAAGGTGGTTAAAATAGTCACACAGGTGAAAGATCAAAGGTCCAAATCCCTGGAAAAGACATTTGTCCTTAAGCACACTGAACCTCTTATCTTAGTGTAACCTGCCCCTGATAAAAGTGTCAGCCAGGTGCCTTGAATGTAAAAGCAACCTCAAAAACTGTCTGGACCTCACCTGATCCTGTTTAGCACACAGCTTTTGTCTGCATGTGCAACAAGCAAGGGCATGACCTTATTTAGCATTTTTACTTGTAGTAAACGGGGGCAGAGGAACATCACTGGCTTACTCATTTAGCAATAGAAGCTGTTGCTAAATGAGGAGGACACGTATTTGTTTTGAGGCCAAGTATGTGTGCCTGTGTGTGATGGATGTAACACTTGTGTTGTCTGTTTGTAGCTAGGCAAATCTGACAAAACAGCTGTAGGGGGAGCTGCCAGTTAATTTAAAAGCATTGTCATATGCCAAGTCACACACCAATAAGTAGGAGTCTTGTGTCTTTAAGCTGTGACATAAGTCGTTACTGAGTACAAGACCACTTTTTGTTGGTTAATAGGGTGTGGAGATGGAAGAAAGACAAACAGTGGGTGAAAAAGAAGCACAGAGAGATATATGTGTGTGTGTATGTATGTATGTATGTATGTATGTATGTACATACATACATACATACATACATAC